>ML288647.1:0-24593 GCA_005239495.1 Nicotiana undulata
GGCATGGCTCACTTTTTGGGCTCCTGCCTTGTCTCTTGGGCCGCCAAGAAACAAAATTCAGTAGCCTTGTCTACTGTTGAGGCTGACTATGTGGCTGCAACCTCTTGCTGTGCCCAATTGCTATGGATCAAGCAACAACTCCTAGACTTTGGTATAGGTGTGGGATGCATTCCTATTTACTGTGATAACACTAGTGCAATTAGCATGACTAAGAACCCGGTTCATCACAAGAAAACTAAGCACATAGATGTTAGGCACTATTTCCTGAGGGATAATTATGAAAAGGGGATGATCTCAATCGAATTCTGTGCCACTGATCATCAAATTGCTGATATATTCACCAAAGCATTGAGCAGGGAGAATTATGAGAGAAACATGCTTGAATTAGGGATGATTAAGATCACCTAATTGAAAAACAAAATGAAAAAAAAGAAGTTTTTCTGGCTAGAAATTTTAATTAGGCACTTAATCAGATTAATCATTGCTCAGTTCTATGTATTTATTGCCATACTCTTCTGCCATGTATTAATATGATTCCCTAACTGCTAATGATGTTTCTCTATTTTTGTGAATTGAGGAAAAATAAAGATTTTTAACAGGATGAACCTGGTTCATCCATACTGACTTACATGACTAACAAGGTACGTTCTCATCTCCATACATGTATTAATTCAAGTACAGTCTTACGTGAGTAGGACTCTATCCATTTATGGTTCAATTCAAATTCTCGTACTTACCCATAAAGTGAACCAGCTTCAAGAAGCTCCGTCACATTAAATTAGCCTAGTTTTAGGGGGAAAGAAACGGTCTAATCAATGTCAAATCACTGACAGAGTTGCCATGTTTGACAAGAGACATATCTTGAAGGGAAAGTTACTGAAGGATTTGGAGGAGCAGGGTATGAGGTACTTAGTGGATATTCTGGCAGCGCAAGGCTGGAAGTACATGGTCCTTCGTATGGAAGGCAGGCTGGTCAAAAATGAGGTTGTGGAGTTCATGGGGAATGCAACTGTGATTGGAGNATGACAACGAAGAAGAGCCTGAGCCCAGGGCTGTGTACAAAAGCGAGATGAAGCCTGAACACAAGTTGTTCTTTGAGTTTGTAATTAAATTTCTACTGCCTAGATAAGACCGCAGGCACATTGCCAACTACATGGATCTAACGCTCATGGAGTGCCTATACAGAGGCAAGCAGATCAATAGGCCATCTTTAATCATCCAGCTTTTGGACAGAGTGGTGAATGGCACCAAGGACCATGCAATTCCTTATGGCTTTATCCTTACTGCAGTTCTGGCTCATTTTGGAGTCCCCACAAAGAAGGCTGAAATGGCTACTGCAAAGGATTTCTTTGGGAAGGACACTTTGATATCATGTGATTATACTGTTAGTGCCCCACCAGATGAACCTGGTTTATCTCAAAAGAAACCGGTCAACAACAAGGTCCGTACTCTGGTGCAAGAAAGCGAGCAAAAGGATATGGAGATCCTTCGTTTGAAGACTCACTTAGTTGAGGTGGAAGGTGAGTGTGATGCTCTCAAAGCTGAATTAGCCAAGGAGAAGGAGAAAAATGAGGGTGTCTTACACCAAATGTTGTCTCTTCTCCAAACCAAGAATCCTGCCTCTTCTGCACCACCCAGACTTAGGAATTTCCAGAACTACCCCCTCCTTTTCTATCAAGTGCCCAGTTCAGGACTGTGTCAAGTGTCTTTTGTTTCAGTTTTTAATTCTGTCTTACTCATGTTTTGGNTAGCTTACATTATTGGTTTCTTGTGTTGATTAATCATGTTTGCACCTGTAGTTTCCTAAATTGGCCATGAGTATGAATTAGTAACTGGTAAGTATCATTTTGCAACTTTTCGATGATGCCAAAAGGGGGAAGATGTGCTGTGTTGTTCAAAGTTTTTTAAAGTGATATTTATAACCTAATGAACCTGGTACTTGATGATTAATGCTCACAAAATATACGAAGTGTTGGATGTGTATACATGATAAAAGCACAGAGTTTGTCATCATCAAAAAGGGGGAATTTGTTGGCCCATGTCACTGAATGGGTTTTGAAGATTGACAAAAGGTGTCAAGTTGAACCAGGTCCATCATAGCATACACATCTGAATGAAGCAGTTGGAACAAGAATCGTACAAGTCTAGGAGATATCAGTGATTGCTGAGTATCAAAGAACTAAGAGAATGTCTCCTAATACGAAAAGGTTGCAAACTGATAGAGATGACAGAAGTTGATTTCAGCTAGGACAGAAATAGAGGAAGGAAGTTGAGTTACAATCAAACTCGTTTACCAAGGAAGAGTTGGATCAGAATTGAATCATGGACTCAACAAACGGACTCTATAAATAATCAATGTATTACTGCTGAAAGAGGTGACGCACAAGTACTAAAGTGAATCAAGTTCTGAAGCAAAAGTTCCAGAGATATTTTGCAAGCAGAATTGTTGTGCGATACAAAGGCTACAGTTCAACTAGAAGAAACAGTTCCATTGTTTGTGTATTGAGTCTTGTTGATTGTAGTTAGAGTTTCAATATTGTATCTTATCAGCTTTCATAGAAGCAATTGTAATAGATACACATTGTTCAAGTTAGAGTTAGCTTGAAATCTGTAGAAATTAGCTAGAGGCTAGTTGATACAAAGAGGATTAGAGTTAGTCCTAGGATTACAAAAGAGTTTATTTTGTAAGTCCGTTTTGGCTCAGAGTTTTAGTGAAGAGTTTGAGCAAATCCTACTGAGGAGTAGGTCGTGGTTTTTTCACCTTTTGAGCCAGGTGTTTTCCACGTAAAAATCTCTGTGTCTTTACTATTACTGCTTAATAATTCCGCAAACAGTAGTAAGTAGTATACTAAGAAGAACCAGGTTCTTCTTATTAGACAGCACTCGAAAATTGGGTACTGCACAATTAACTTGTAATATTGTGTAGTATTGAAGTCTAAAACAACAGATTGGTGTGACGAAAAGGTTGTGCAGTCACATCTGCACAGTTCTCAAAAATCGTAAATCAATAACGGCTATTGGCCGTCCTTTTAGCTTCCCCTACACGCTTGATTGACCCCTATAAATACTTCAGTCCTTCACTTTTTATGCTTTTACTTTCTACAACATCTTCAAATCTTCACTAACCTTTCTATGCATTCATCCTCTTTCTGTGTTCATCTCTTAACCGGTTTCTTCTTCTCATTCTGAAATTTCACAACAAACATGGCTAAAACTTCTAAGACAGTTTCCCAAAAGGAGAAAGCCCCTTCATCATCGCGCTCGTCTAAGAGCAAAGCGGTAGTACCTCCTCGTATTGAGGAGTGTACCCCCGGGCCTTGTGAAACATCTTCTGATTTCAAGGTCGAAAACCCTTCCTCGGTAGCGGGACAATGTGAACCCATGTCTCGATATATTAGTTTGATAACCGAAACTGGAAAAGTGAAGGTTGATTGCCGTTGGGAGGAGGCGGTACAAGTGGAGATCCCTTCACCTAAGAGGATATAACCACTTACAAAGCTGGTTTCCTCAGCGTATACACATACCCATTCACCTTAGGTCCCGTATAACCTTCTTTGCCATCGATAGATCCAGTGATCCTCGACTTTTGTCGACAATATCAGGTGACGCTATATCCTTCCTTCTGGCGGATCGTCTACCTGATTAGGTACTTTTCGAACATGGTCGAGGGGATGCCTTTCACCTTCGACCATCTTATTAGACTGTACAACTCTCGTCTCTATCGAGGTGGCCTGATTAAACTACAACATCGATCTTCGAAGTCTTTCTTCACTAGCATCGACGAAGATAAGGACCAAGGGTGGATGAGCTGCTTCGTTCGAGTCAGAACCTCTGACCTGATTCCTGCTGAGATGATGCCATTCCCCGAGGAATGGAATATGAATCATAAGTGTCGATACATCGAACATGTTTTGTTAATTGAATGTTTTCTTTTCCCTTTGAACTAACTCCCTTCTGATGATGTAGTCGTCGAGTGGTATCTCGGCGCGGTTAAGGATTTCCCGGGCTGGGTTCGAAAACTAGATTCCACCTCCACCTATGCTAAGCGCGTCTGGCGCGACTTGGCCAAAGGCCGAAGGCTAAAAACATGGTGAGTTTTTATTGTTGATGTATTTGAATCCTTTAGTGAAAATATCTCTTGATAGTACACTTAACTTTTGTGCTTTTGTAGGCCTCAAAGAATTCGTTTCGATGAGGCCGCCCCCACCTGGCGAAGTAGATACCCCAAAACCTGCCAAGGATAAGAAGAGAAAGAAAAGGTCACCGGCTGAGTCCCCGAAGCCAAAAAAGGGCAAAGTTTGAAAACCTAAGGTAGATTCGGTGGCCTTAACTCCGGAAGCTGTCGAAAGCCTTCATGCTGAGGACGGAGAGAATGATGACTGACAGTTAGTGCTTAAGGGAAGAGGAAGAACTGGCGCGTCGAAGGCTGCCGAGCCGAAGACTGCTGAACCAGAGGTTGCTGATGCAGTCCCACCTCGAGCTAAGGAGATTCTCGAGGGGGTTCAAATGAAGTCCCCGAACCTACCAATGACCAAAATACGTCTTGTGCCGAAGGGTACTTGGTCGATGAACTCGGGAAACCCAACTACAAAGCTCCCCAAAGGAAAGAGAAGGTCCCTGATTGAGTCGCTCAGGGTTATAAATGTAGATGATTCTTCACCAGACCCGTTATTTTCTCCAGGGCAAATACGGGATGCCCAAGATATGGGGACTCCCAACATGGGGGAATCCCACAGAGAGAATGATATGTTCGAGGGATAATTTTTCGGGGTTGAGAAAGTCCCCGATCTTGACGCCTCATTCATTTTTGAAGAAGTTGAGAAGCTTCGAAAACAGGTTATTGTTTACTTAACCCTTGTATTTTGAGTTTTGATTCTTGCTTTTCTAACTTTCTTCCTTTGTGTTTCAGGCTGTGATGCTCTTCGACCAAGCCTTTTCTAAATCACGAGCTGAGATGGCTCATTGCGGGGATGAGTTTAGGAAGCTCAGTTCAGAGTCAGAGGAGCTCAAGGCACTTTATGCCAAAAGGGAGGGGGAACTCAATGACCTTCGAGCAAGTTCGAAGAAGGCATCCCGAGAGCGGGCCAATTTTGTTGAGCAGGTAATATGGCCTTTGAGGGCTTTATTCATGCTTACTCAATTTAGTGCTTAATGTCTCGACTTGATTCTTGAAGCTCAAGCAGAAGGATGACCTAGTGGGGAAACTCTAAGAGGAGCTTAAGGTCAAAGATATTGAGATCCTCGGGCTAAAGCAGCGCATAGATGAGGTAGCCTTCGAGAAGGATACTCTTCGAGAGAAATTGACCTCGACTGAGCACCAACTTCGAGGTGCAAAGGGAGAAAGTCGTAAATATAAAGAGCTTAATGTCGAATCTGCCGCTGAGTTATCTAAAGTCAAGTCCGAAGTTGATGCACTCATATCTTCATATCAGACTGACACTGCTGCTGCAAATGCTCGGGCTAAGAAGGTATCTGCTGAAGGCGATCTCAAGCTAACTCGTGCCCGTGGCCATGCTCGATTGGAATCTCGAAGGCGGGCTCTCGAGGAGGTACATGCTAAAGGTTTTGATCTTTCTGTCGAGATCGAGAAAGTGAAGGTCTTAGAAGAAGAATCAGCTGCACTGCTCATTCCTGATGAGGATTCTGCTAGTGGCTCGGAGAGTGATGAAGACGAAGACGAAGACGAAAGCCCCGAGGGGGAAGAAGCCGCCGAAGGCTAGGCTGTTGAAGATGCATCTTTTGAGGAAGCTACCTCCGGTCAGGTGGCCCCGACAGAAGACTAGGCTTCTTTCATTTTACTTTTGTGTAAGGGCTCCGTGTGGGATCTTTGTAAATACCATTTTGAATATGAAAGATTTTTTTTGTTTCATCTTTGTGTCAATTCCCCTCTTGCCTTTGCTTTTGAGATTTGATGTTGTTGATGATCAGTTCGACGTATTAGACTTATAATATAAAACCCTTAGGTTTTTGTGCTCGACGAACGATCGACAATAAGTGACCACTTAGGGTCCGATCTTCGAGCTAAGCTTTAGCTTGGGACTTTCGAGTTCGAACTGGGTAAGGTCTCAAGTATGATATTCTTTGGCCTTTAGATTCTTTAAGTATAGGCTTTAAAACATCGGGCCTTAGGCTCTTTTAGGTTGGCCCTTAGGCTCTTTTAAGTTGTCCCTTAGGCTCTTATATATCGCCCCTTAGGCTCTTTTTAGATTGGGCCAATTCGACCTCTAAAATGGCTACAATTTTCCCCATTTCTGGCTAAAGACTTGTAAATTTTTTGTTATGCCTTGGCATGTTTTATTATTCGTCCGACTTTTCAACGGTTCAATTGATTGTAACCTCGATTTCTAGTGGATGTGCGACGATAATCGAATACTCGTAAGGTGTCCTCGAAGGCTGAAGTTTTTGAAGCCTTCATATTGTTCGGGGCTGATTTTATCGAAGCCCCTTTGCTTATGCCGAGGGTAGCCCGATTTAACCGGTTTTTCAAAGTATTTGAAGGCCTTTGATTTTATGGCGGAAGTCGGACGTGTCCGAGCCACATTAATTTGGCCGTAGCCTTTTCGTATGACCCTAGTCTTTATATATGGCCGTATCCTTTAATCCTCGAGTGAGATGGCCTTGGCCTTAATATCGAGGGTATGCCTTTTTAAGGGTCTTATAAGTTCGAGTATATAGTCTTGGACTTAATATGGGGAGGGATGCCTCTTTTAAGGTCTTATAAGTTTGAGTATTCCTCACCGAGGTCTTATAAGTTCGATTTTGGGTTATTGAGGTCTTATAAGCTTGAGTTCGCCTCATTGAGGTCTTATGATTCGATGTTGCCTCTTTGAGGTCTTATGAGTTCGAGTTTTTGATGATTCGATATGTTGACTGTCGAAGACAGTCCCCGGGTGTTCGGGTGTATTTGTCTCATGAGTCATTTAATGAAAATAGTAGACTTCTTTGAGACACAAAGTGCTTTAATATAATAAGAATGCTTCTTCAAATGATTGATACATGCGTACATGTTTTTTGCCATCGAGGGCTCCACTATTCTACATAGACACGGTTCATTTGACCGTTTGGCCCATTACAGTATTCTTCTATCGAGGCCCTCTTCGGCACAACTTGTTTTATTTGAAAAAATAACCTCCGAGGGTGATGCCCCCAGTATTCGAGGTTGATTGAAAAGAAGACTTGAATACTTGTTGAGTTTTCCTTAGGTAGCATATAGATGTTGCCGCGTTTGAAACCTTGCTGGTAAAACCCATTTGGGATAAAACCCTATCTAAGGGAAAAAGAGTGAAACGCATGCTTTAAAACCCAAGGTCTTCGAGCTGAAGGGTGCTTCAACGTCTCCCATCGAACGCTTGGAAGAAGTTAGTATGAAATATAAATGGAAAAGGATAAGGTTATACCTCAGCAGTAATAACGTTTGAGCAGCGATATGTTCCAATTGTTTGGTAGTTGCTCGCCTTCCATAGTTCTAAGTTTGTAGGAGCCTTTGACTACCACTCCGAGGACGCGGTACGGTCCTTCCCAACTGGGGCCTAACTTCCCTTCATTCGGGTTTCGAATGTTGAGGGTGACTTTACTTAGAACCAATTCCCTGACTCCTAAGTAGTGGAGGTTCGTTCTTCTGTTATAATACCTTTCGATCCTTTGTTTTTGAGCGGCCATTCGAACTAATGCGGCCTCGTATTTTTCATCTAGTAGCTCGAGGGAGGTGTTCATGGCCTCGTTGTTCGAGTCCTTGGTGGCATGTTGAAATCTGACGCTCGGTTCCCCGACCTCGCTGGTATCAATGCCTCGGGCCCATATACCAAAGAAAACAAGGTCTCTCCCGTGCTTGACTTCGATGTCGTTTGATATTCCCATAGTACCTCGGGCAACACTTCTCTCCATTTCGCCTTCGCATTATCTAACATGTTCCTTAAGTTTTGAATGATAGTTTTGTTTGTGGACTCGGCTTGGCCATTTGCACTTGGGTGATAAGGCGTTGATAGGATTCTTTTGATTTTATGATCTTCGAGGAACTTCGTTACTTTGCTTCCGATGAACTGCTTCTCGTTGTCGCATGTTATTTCAGAGGGTATCCCAAATCGACATATGATGTTATCCCATATAAGTCGATGACTTCTTTTTCTCTTATCTTCTCGAAGTCCTGAACTTCCACCCATTTTGAGAAGTAGTCAGTCATAAATAAAATAAATCTAGCTTTACCTAGCACTGCTGGTAGGGGGCCGACGATGTCCATTTCCCATTTCATGAATGGCCACGAGGATAGGACCGAGTGTAATTGTTCACCGGGTTGATGAATCATCGGTGAAAATCTTTGGCACTTATCACATCTTCGAACAAATTCCTTGGTGTCCTTTTCCTTGCTATCCCAATAGTAACCTGCTCTGATCACCATGGTTGCCACTAGTGCCCTCATGGATTTCTCGTAGCACATAATCGGTGTCCCCCGGCCCTACGCATACTGCTAGTGGTCCGTCGAAGGTTCTTCTATACAATGAACCATTCTCATCGAGCGAAAATCGGGCTGCCTTGGCTCGAAGAGCCATCGATTCGTTTGGCTCCAGGGAGAGCTTCCCATGTTTCAAGTAGTCGATGTACTTGTTCCTCCAATCCCATGTTAAGCTTGTTGAGTTGATTTCTGCATGACCCTTTTCGAGCATCGACCTTGATAGTTGTACGATAGTCCCCGGGACAATATCATCTTCTTCAACCGAGGATCTCAAGTTTGCGAGTGCATCGACCTCACTATTCTGTTCTCGAGGTACGTGGACCAGGGTCCACTCTTTGAGCGATGCAATGTCACTTGAAGCTTGTCTAACTATCTTTGCATCCTGTCTTCTCGAACCTCGAAGCTCCCGTTTACTTGGTTTACTACAAAAAAAGTTAACGACTTCAATATTGCAAGCGAAACCACCAAAGGGGAAATTACTTTGCCAGTGAACGTGGCCTGGACTTTCCAAGAAACAAAGTTCCATGTGATCGAGGGTGACATGAGGTACAATGCTCTTCTCGGAAGGCATGAGGGTAGTTCCATTGACCCTTCACCAAGTTCTGAAGTTCCCGACACCGGAGGGAGTCAAAATGGTGTACGGGGAGAAACCCGCCGCCAAGGAGATGTTTGCAGTCGACGAAGTGATATCGGTATCGACACTTTCATCAGCAAAATGATCAGATTCGAAGGGAAAACAAGAGGCCAAATAACAACCACATACACCAGCCTCGACCCAATCAGAGAAGCATGGGGCAGATGAGGACGATGACTATTGGATCCCTCGATCCTTCATAATTCCCGACGATTACGGCGCCACCAAATCGACGATCAAAGAGCTGGAACAAGTCATACTAATCGAGTACCTACCCGAACGAAAGGTATACCTGGGCACAGGGTTAACTCCCGAGCTCAAGAAAAATGTATTCAATTCCTTTTAGATAACATAGATTGCTTTGCTTTGTCCCATCTCGATATGACAGGGATTCCACTGGAAATCTGTACCCATCGATTAAGCCTGGACCTAAAGTTTCGTCCGGTAAAGCAAAAAAGAAGGCCCCACTCTGAGGTTAAGCATGCATTCATCAAGGACGAGGTAACCAAACTTCTCAAAATAGGGTTCATTCGGGAAGCAAAATATTCCGAGTGGTTAGCAAACGTAGATAGTCCCTAAGAAGGGAAATAAACTTAGAATGTGCATAGATTATAAAGACTTGAACAAAGCATGCCTTAAGGATCCCTTTCACTTGCCTAATATCGATCGTATGATCAATGCCACAGCCGACCACGAGATTCTCAGTTTTCTCGATGCCTAATCTGGGTACAACCAAATACAAATGAACCTGGAGGATCAGGAAAATACCTCGTTTATCACTAAATATTGGACCTACTATTATAATGTAATGCCGCTCGGACTATAAAATGTTGGTGCAACTTATCAACGCCTAGTAAACTGAATGTTCGAAGAACAAATAGGAAAATCAATGGAAGTTTGTATTGATGACATGTTAGTTAAGTCCCAGCGAGTAGAGGACCATTTAAAACACTTGCAGGAAACTTTTGATATATTGAGGAAGTACAATATGAAGCTCGACCCAGAATAGTGTGCGTTCGGGGTCGACTCAGACAAGTTTCTTGGCTTCATGATCAAGGAATCGAGATCAACCCCGATAAAATCAAATCTATCGAGGATATCACGGTCGTAGATAATGTAAATGTCATACAAAGGCTAACGGGGCGTATAGCTGCCCTAGGGAAATTCATTTGAGGTCATCATATAGGAGCCACCGATTCTTCTCGCTGATTAAGAAAAAGAGTAGCTTTGCATGGACTCCGGAGTGCCAACAGAACTTGGAGGAACTAAGGCGATATTTATCGAGCCTGCCACTACTTCACGCACCGAAAGCGGACGAGCAACTCTACTTGTACTTAACAGTCTCGAAAATAGCGGTAAGTGAAGTCCTAGTCCGAGAAGAACAAGGTACGTAATTCCCTGTCTATTATGTTAGTCGGACCTTAGGTGAGGGCGAAACTAGATATCTACACTTAGAAAAATTAGCGCTTGCTTTGATAAGCGCCTCTAGGAAACTAAAACCATATTTCCAATGTCATCCAAGATGTGTTGTAACAAATTATCCTATTCACAATATTTTGCACAAACCAGAGCTTTCAGGTTGATTGTCCAAATGGGCCGTTGAGATCAGTGGGTATGATATCGAGTATCGACCCCGAACCGCCATCAAGTCTCAAATCTTGGCAGATTTCGTAGCCGACTTCACGCCAGCCCTTGTGCCCGAGGTTGAAAGAGAATTGTTAATAAAATTGTGAACATCCTCAAGGGTATAGACCTTCTTCACGGATGGTGCTTCAAACGTGAAGGGGTACAGGCCGGACATCGTACTAAAACCCCCACGGGTAATATAGTTAGACAATCTATCAGGACTTCGAAATTAACTAACAATGAGGTCGAGTATGAGGCCATGATTGTAAGTCTCGAGTTAGATAAAATCTTAGGAGCAGAGGTCATCTAGGCCAAGTGTGATTTCCTCCTCATGGTAAACCAAGTCAACAGGACTTTCGAAGTCCAAGAAGACCGAATGCAGAGGTACTTGGATAAGTTACATGTAGCTCTACATCGATTCAAGGAATGGACCTTGCAACATGTACCTCGAGAACAAAATAGGGAGGCCAACGCTCTTGCAAACTTAGGTTCATCGGTTGAAGATGACGAGCTCAACTCGGGGACCGTCATACAACTTATGAGACCGGTGATCGAAGAAGGTCACACTGAAATTAACTCCACAAGTTTGACCCGGGATTGGAGAAACAAGTACATAGAGTACTTAAGAACGGGAAACTTCCATCAGATCCAAAGGAGACAAGAGCTCTACATACAAAGGTAGAACTGTTCACTTTTTCCGAAGATGCAATGTTGTTTAGAAGGATGTTCGATGGACCATTGGCAATATGTTTGGGACCGGGAGACACCGAATACGTCCTACAGGAAATTCACATGGCACTTGTGGAAATCATTCCGGTGCCGAGTCGTTGGTCCACAAAGTAATTAGAGCTATTATTGGATCAACATGGAGAATGATTCAAAGGAATTCATCCGAAAATGCGAGAAATGCCAAAGGTATGCGCCAATGATTCACCTGCCCGGAGAACAGCTCCATTCGGTCTTATCCCCATGGCCGTTCATGAAATGGGGAATGAACATCGCCAGCCCTCTCCCATCGGTCCCAGGTAAAGCTCAGTTTATTTTATTTATGACTGATTATTTTTCTAAGTGGGTTGAAGCACAGGCTTTCAAGAAAGTCAAAGAAAAGGAAGTCATAGGCTTTATTTAGGACCACATTATATGTTGATTCGGGATGCTTTCCGAGATTGTATGTGATAATGGAAAGCAATTCATCGGCAACAAAGTGACTAAATTTCTCGAGGATCACAAGATCGAAATAATTTTATCGACACCTTATCATCCCAGCGGGAACGGACAAGCCGAATCAACCAACAAAATCGTTATTCAGAATCTTAAGAAGAGATTGTCTGGCGCCAAAGGAAAGTGGAGAGAGATACTGCCCGAGGTTCTTTGGGCATACTGCACTACGTCGAAGTCTAGTACAGGGGCAACACCATTCTCTTTGGTCTATGGCTCCGAAGCTCTTATCCCGGTCGAGGTCAGAGAACCTAACATCAGGTTTCGATATGCAACAGAAGAATCAAATAACGAGGCCATGAATACGATCCTAGAATTATTGGATGAAAGACGCAAAGCCTCCCTCGTCCAATTAACCGCATAAAAACAGCAGATTGGAAGGTACTACAATCGAAGAGCCAATCTTCGACATTTTAACATCGGGGACTAGGTTCTAAGAAAAGTCACCCT
The DNA here is from genome assembly GCA_005239495.1 of Nicotiana undulata. Taxonomy (NCBI): domain Eukaryota; kingdom Viridiplantae; phylum Streptophyta; class Magnoliopsida; order Solanales; family Solanaceae; genus Nicotiana; species Nicotiana undulata. Next base: position 12,378 of record ML288647.1, read on the forward strand.
CAACACCTGAAATCCAAATGAAGGACAACTAGGTTTGAACTGGGAAGGACCGTACCAACTCGAAATCACCGAAATAAGGATCATACAAGCTCGGCATGATGAACGATGAACAACTACCGAGCAATTGGAACGTATTACTCCTAAAACGATATTACTGCTAAGATATGACCCCTTTCATTTTCATTTATATTTTAAACTAACTCTTGTAGGTGTACAACCAGAAACAACTAAGGTTTCTTCGATACTAAGTCTTTAGGTCTGAAAGCACGCTTTGCACTCTTTTTCCCTTAGACCAGTTTTGTCCCAAATGAGTTTTCTGACAAGGTTTTTAATGAGGCAACCATTAATCGTGCTAAATTAGAACAATTCAACAGTATCCGAAGCCTCTTTGCAATCAACCTCGAATATTGGGTGGCATTGCCCTCGAATGTCAACTTTGTTGTGAGGAAATTACTTCATAGCAGCAGGGACTCGATAGGTAAAATTTGTATGGGCCAAACGGTCAAACAAACCGTGCCCACGTAGGTTTCTCGAGCTCTGGCACAAAACACGTACTCATGTATAATCATTTATAAAGAGAAGTATTTTTCCTTGCCGATATCTCTTTCCTTAGAAAAGTTTTCTACTTTACAATTTCTTGCTCTCAAATTGTTATGGGAACGGACTTAAGGGCCGATCATAACCAGAGTTCGAATAACTACCCCCACACTCGGGGACTTCTATCTAAAAGGTAAACAAGATCGAATTATTAAAAATTCGAGTTTATAAGACCTTTTGGGCAATCCTCGATTATTAAAGGCCACGACCACCCCATTCTGGGACTGACACACAAGCTTGAAGTAAAACGGGAAAATAAGCCCCAAGGGGCAAATCCGGAACTAAAAAGGCTACGACCAAATTTACACGGTCAGAGACGTCCGAATTCCGTAACAAAATAGGCCTTCGAATTCTTTCATAAACCGGTTAAAAGGGCTACCCCCGGCAAAATCATAAAAGATTTCGATAATATCAAGCCTAAAAAACTCTAATAAGTACAAAATTGTTTGAACTCTCGATCAATTCCATATTTCATGCTAAGGCATTACAAGTTTAGCAATTACAAATGATAAAACACTTTTTCAGGCCGAAAAGGGGAGAAAGCCATAAACAATCTTTTTTACAAAGGCAATATCGGCCTAATACAAAATCCTAATGGTTGTTTTCTTTTTGAGTTCGACTATCCTCTCAATAAAAGACCTAAGGGTTACCTTACTTCGAGTTCGAGTAAGCACTCACTCGATCATAAAAGCTATACCAGTTCGGTATCAATCAAACTGCCTAAACCTCAGACCTTAGAATACAATTCACAATTTCATAAGGAAAAAAAGGAAGAAAATCTTTATATATATGTCAAAAATCATTTACAAAGGCAGCATGGCCCGATAGGAATTCTTTTAAAAAAGAAACACAAAGGAATAATACAGATTCTAAGGGCCTAGTCTTCTCCGGGAATAACATCTACACTCTCGGGGCCTTCTCCACTTTCGGATCCACTCATGCTCCTAGAATCATAGTCGACAGGAAAGGCTTACATTTTGTCCTTGGCTTCGAGCTCTTTAGCATTCTCGATTTCACCTGTAAGATTGAAGCCCCGAGCATGGATCTCCTTGAGAGTCACCCTTCGAGACTAGCATTTAACATGCTCGACAAACCAGTTTGCTCGAGCCTGAGCACCTTTGGCAACCTTCTTTGCTCGAACTTAGATTCAGCGTTGTTCTGGTAGATGGCCACAATTGCATCAGCATCAGCCTTGGCTGCTTTGACCTCAGAATTGGCTGCTATAAGTTCTGTGACCAGCTTCTCTCGATCGGAAGTTGCTGAACTCAACCGAGAATGGAACTCCTAAATTTTCTTGGTTTGCACCAAGGTTTTCTCTTTCATACTCTGGAGTTGGTTATCTGTCGAGGACAGTTGAGCTCAGGCAACCTCTTTTTCTGAGGCAAGTCAATCCATGTTTTTATTCCACGCCATGGTCTCCGTCTTCACTACATCCACTTCCTCACGAAGTTGCCCCATTATATCGAGCTTTTGCTGGACCTGTGGGACCGAACTTGCAAAAACCCGTAAAAGTTCTTGCTTAAAAAATGCCCGAATAAGTCCCCGAGTTGTTATCTCTGAGGAAACTCTTAAATCGGACCTTGATTTTTGTAAAAGTACCCCGGGAATCGGAAGAACTTAATTTTTCCAAAAATTGGGTGTTATGTGACGCACTATGCGATCGCATAACGTGTATGCGGACCGCATAGTGGCCGCATACACGGGCAGATCACTGCCCAACTGAAGGGGTGTTATGCGACGCATAATGTGATCTCATAACGTGTATGCGGACCGCATAGTGGTCGCATACCTGGGCAGAATGTTTTCAGAATTTGGCCCAACTGGGGGCCATTCTGCGGTCCAATATGCGAACCGCATGTCAGGAATGTGATCGCATTCCTGACCGCATATTCGACACGGTCTTTTAATTTTCTAAATTTATATACCCGACCCCAGTTTCATTTAANATCGGTATTTCGAGTAATCTCTTTCTTCCCCATTCTAGCAGGAAGGGTTCCCAATCCCCTTTTTCCATAAATTTTCTGATTTTAAGCAAAGGGAGGGTTGGCATGGATTGACTCTTGAAAATATTAACCAAGACCTTGCATGCATGTTTAATAATGGTGTTAATCTAGTAAGAAGGAGTGGGTTGGGGTAAACTTCACAAAGATAGGGTTGGTAATCTAATGGGTTCACATAGTGTTTGGCAAAATGCTTGAGAGAGTCCGAATTGCATGCATGACTTTCAATTCTGAGTTGAATATGTTTAATTGTGAACTAGATTGATGGTACTAGTCGATTCGGTGATTGTGAGTAAAAGTTAAAAAGGGAAACTCGACTCCAGGTATTTATGGCTAATTTTTAACCCTTGTAGAATCTTCTCGTTGGTGTTCGAGCATATGGTATGTGTACTTCATTTGAGATTATGTGAATTGATCGTTATAATGTGTTGAGACGTAAGATTCTATTCTCTGATTGTGTTAGCTGATTGCCATACTCCCGTTCTATGTGAAGTTATGAAAATGGTGATTCCTTGTGCTTACTCTATCACGTGCAAAGCTCGTTAACTGTTGAACACCAATATGAAAGGATGTACTACCAAACTAAAGAAATGATAACGAATCCAATTGTTGAATGTATCTAAGTGCTAAATGTTGTGTAGTAAATAATGGAAAGGAAACGTGGATAACTAATAGAGCTTTATGTTGATGGCATACTGTATATGATTCACTGTTGGATAAAGATTTCTGTGGCCGTGATTTCATATGGTTATTTGGCTGTTATGAATGAATATCCTTGATGATGAGAATCCTTGTGATTAACTCGTTGGTTGATATGAACTTATGTTCTTCATGATGAAGATCCTTGTGATTTAAATTGGTGGTGATTGTTAATTGTCCGGTGGGATCGGGTTGCAGGCTGCAACACAGAGTAATAAGGGTGGACGAGGTAATAATGGTGAGAGAAGGTTATAAGGGTGGTCGAGGTAATAAGGGTGGCTGAGGTAATAAGGATGGAATGTGATCATTATCACTATTGAAATGAAAATCTATGAGACTCTTGAATATGAAGGTGTTGAAAAGAAAAGGTGAATTTGTGAAACTCTTGATTTTGGTTATTTTGATTTCTGTGCAATGCTTGTTGGATTCTATTAACTGTCTCTTATCTGTGTACTGCTTGATTGTACTTGGGGTAAAGTTTGTTCATACATACTAGTAATATTCCATAGTGCTAACGTCCCTTTTGCCGGGGGCGCTACATCTTTTATATGGATGTAGGTGGTTCCGCAGCAGGTAGCTCAACCCGCCGTTAGTGGTGCCTCCTCTTCATCTCCTCAGCAGTTGTGGTGAGCCCCTCTTCTCCTCGGGGCTGTGTGTGGATTATACCACCCTCTTTTTGCTCATGTTCTAAAGGTATAGACGGGGCCTTGTTACCGACAAGTTATGTAAAATCCCTAGTATTCGTAGAGGCTCCATAGACACAATGTGGGTAGTGTATATATGTATTTTTGGGCAGTAACAGTACGTACTCGGAACCGTGGATCAGGTTGGAAAGTTATGTATGTATTATGTATGTTTGAATATTAGTCGTTGGCATGTTAAAAGAGGAAACAATGGAGATATGTTGTAAGACGTACTTTGAAACTAAAATCGGCTAACTCCTCTGAATTGATCTATGTTATAAACGCGGGGTAACACGTTGGGCATGAAAGGCAATCCAGGTCCGCTTGACTGGGATCACCTGGTTAGGCGCCGGTCTCGCCCCTCGTTTGGGGCGTGACAAACTTGGTATCAGAGCCTAAGGTTTTAAAAGTGTCCTAGGATGTCTCGGAGCCGTGTCTAGTAGATCCCTTCTTATCGGTGTGTTGTCGACCACATCTATAATTAGGGGGCTGCATGGACATTTAGGAAAATACCCTTTCATTGTTATTCTGTATCGTGCGATGGAGTGAAATGTGAGAATGTCTTTATCTAATTCGTGCGTTGTCCTAATTTTCAGTAAATGGCGCCCAAGAAGAGAGCTTGACTTAGCCTAGAGGCCAACGCCACCCCGAGTGTGGCCACACATCCTTTATCTGATGGTGCGAGTCAGAATGATTCCCCGTCCTTGAATTTGCCGGACTCTTCTGTGCCAGGCCAGTCTATCCCTATTCCTGCTCCATCGGAGGGTACTGAAATCCCTCCCGCTAATGTTCCTGATCCTTCTTCAGTTCCAGCTTCCGGTCCCAGTATTTCTGATGGGGACCTCAGGGGGGCTATTCAGATGTTGACTCAGTTAGTGGCCTCCCAGGAACAAAGATCTCAGGCTGCCCATGCGTCCTTTAGTGAGCAAAGGGATTCTTCAGGTTCTAGGATCGACCAGTTTCTGCGGTTAGCCCCTCCAGAGTTCACAGACACCGACCCAGAGGTCGATCCTCAAGATTTTATAGATGAAATGTACAAGACTCTCCGGGTTATGAAGGCTGTTGAAACATAGGGAGTTGAGTTGGCTTCCTATCGTCTAAAGGGAGCAGCATATTCGTGGTTTGAGATGTGGGAGAGTTCCCATGGGGAGGGGAGCCCTCCGGCGAGGTGGGTCGAGTTCGTAAATGCCTTCATGGATCATTTCTTGCCTACCGAGACTATGGCATCCCGTGCTGCAGAGTTTGAAGTCCTTAAGCAGGGCCACATGAGTGTGTGGGAGTACAATATGGAGTTTGTGCGCTTGTCAAAGTATGCTACCCACATGATGCCGACTATGGAGGCCAGAGTTCGTCGGTTTGTTCGGGGCCTTGGTCCCTTGGTTTTCAATGAGGCTGCTACAGCTGCTTTGCATTCGGATATGAACTACGGGAAGATTGTGGGTTTTTCCCAAGATACGGAGGCACGAAAATTGAAGATAAGGTCAGAGAGGGAGAGTAGTAGTAGGGCCCGGTCGGCGGGAAACCCTGGGAACTCGGTTGGAGGTGGGAGATCATCCCTTGGGAGAGGGTCATCAGGACCATCTCAGTCCTATGCTCAGTCCTCAGCCAGTGCGCCGCCATCAGGGCACAGTTATCAGCAGGGAGGTCGCTTGGGTCCCGGTTCATATAGCAGGAGGTTCCACCAGTCAGGTCGTTCTGGTTTGAGGTATCAGCAGCAGTGGAGGGCCCCATGCCCTAAGTGTGGGAGGTCCCATCCTGAGCCATGTTACTTGGATATTCCGGTATGCTTCAGATGCGGAGTGAGAGGTCATACCCAGTGGAATTGTCGTGCGCCCAGTCAGGGCACGGGTGGGGGCACTGGTCAGCCGTCCGGTTCTTCAGCCGCTACATCTTCAACAAGTCCTCCAGCTCCAGCAGGGCGCGGTGCAACTAGGGGTAGAGCACGGGGTCAAGGGGGACCCAGTCGGTTCTATGCCTTGAGTGGTCGCCAGAGTGCGAAGGCTTCTCCAGATGTTGTCACAAGTATTCTGTCTGTGCAAACATTTAATATTTATGCTCTTATTGATCCGGGGTCCTCTTTGTCATATGTTACACCATTTATTGCTTTGAGTTTTGGGATAAAACCAGAACAACTTCTTGAGCCGTTCTCAGTATCGACTCTGATTGGTGATTCCATTACGGCCGCGCGAGTATATAGGAATTGTGTTGTCACGGTGTGTGGTCGAGATACCACAACTGATCTTATTGAATTAAAGATGTTAGATTTTGATGTTATCATGGGAATGGATTGGCTTTACTCGTGCTTTGCTAAACTCGACTGCCAAACCAGAATTATGAGGCTCGAATTTCCTAATAATGCATATTAGTTGATTTGTATGTGTTCTATTTCGTTTTGTATTTTTTTTGTAAAACTAGTATGTTAAATTTATCCGGACTTAATATTAGTGTTTTATAAAAAAATATAAATTTGTATATCCGGATTTATATTTATGTGTTTTCATGCCGTTTCGTGTTTTATTTGTGATTAAATTTATTTATTGTTTATGTTTAGTTTAGATTATTTTTTAGCGTAGTAAAATCTAGACCTTTTTAGCTTAGTAAAATGTAGACCCTTTTAGCGTAGTAAAATGTAGAGCCTTGCAGCGTAGTAAAGTGTAGTATTTTAGCGTAGAATTCCTTTAGTTTAAGTATCTTATACTGGTAGTTGAAAATTCAAACTTTGTACAATTATCGAGCCCGGAACCCATAGGTATATATATATATATATATATATTGTACAATTAAACAATTAAATAATTAAAAATTATGAGTTTAAATTATAAAAGAAACACACAAAATTATAAAAATATTGAATTTGACACACATAATTACTAATGTTAGTCTGGTGCCACTGGGCCTCAAAATATCGAGCCCGAAACTCATAGGTATATATATATATATATATATAATTTGTACAATTAAACAATTAAATAATTAAAAATTATGAATTTAAATTATAAAACAAACACACAACATTATAAAAAATATTGAATTTGACACACATAATTATTAATGATAGTTTGGTGCTACTGGGACTCAAATATCGAGCCTGGAACCATAGGTATAAATATTGTATAACTCTAAAAATTGTGTATCTCAAAAAATTATTATTTAATTTATAGATTACACATACAATATGTTGTTTTAATTTACAGTTGACGACATGGACGCGCCCATACATCCCGACCCTCGATCGTTTGATCTATTAATCCTACAGGGCCAGCATAGATCCGATTATAAATGGGAGGGACAGTTACTGGCGCACACATTTCGCGCTAAGAGAGTGGATCACTTGTGGGACTTTTTGAGGGATAGAGTTCTACATCCCCGTGTAGTCCATTACCTGCAGGAGTTGGGATTTCATAGGATTATTGAGATCGGCCGGATACAGCTCGACTGGTCTTTGATCACGGCGTTGATTGAGCGGTGGCGACCGGAGACGCACACTTTCCACCTGCCCATCGACGAGGCCACCATCACGCTGCAGGACGATGAGGTTTTATATGGCCTGCCCGCTGATGGCTTGCCCGTTTTACTGCCAATGTTCACGAGATATTATTCGCGGGTGGATTATTGGGATATGCTGCACACGCTCACGGGTTTCAGGCCACAGGACGAGACTGTAGCGTCTAGGACTAGTCGTATGCAGTTGACCCCTATTAGAGAGTACCTGGAGCAGATCCACGAGACTATCACCGCCGAGTCAGCGGAGGAGGATGTTGTACGATATGCGAGGCTGCTGTTGCTCCTTCTATTTGGGGGGTCTTGTTCCCGAACAATTCGGGGAACCTAGTGAGCCTCCGTTTTCTTCATCATATTGCGCGGTTCGAGGATACAACCATTTACAGCTGGGGTGGTGCTGTCCTCGCATTCTTGTACAGGAAGATGTGCCGGACTTGCATGGGCACACAGAGAGACGTTTGTGGATTTCTGCCGCTTCTACAGGTGACAACATATTCAAATAATATGTTCATTAGTTACAATTCTACCTAGTTAGAATTAATCTTATACCTTACGTCAACTTTGTATGTTAGGTTTGGGCCAGTGAGCAATTTCTACAGTTTCAGCCACCTCTACCACAGCTACGTGCTAATGTAGCAATTCCATTTCTCCCTCTAGCCAGTAGGTGGGTTCTCCGCCGTACACTTGCACTGGAGTATGATGCCCATCATAATCTCCCCCTCTGCAGGGATGTGTTGGATCTGCTGGAGGGCGCACAGGTGAATATCTACCTAAACATACCTGGTATAGATTAACTTAGTGTTGCGCATACTCACGGTTTGTGTTCTTATTTGATAGTTCATCTGGATTCCGTACATCGATGAGTTGATCGGTACCCTGCCAGCTTATTGCTCGTCCGGCCGACATATTTGGAGGACTTCTGTCCTGCTCATATGCCTCGATATTGTCGAGCATCAGGCCTCCGAGCGGGTACTTCGCCAGTTTGGCCTGCCGCAGTCTATACCGAGGTCGCTTGCATGGCATGATTTACATTATGAGAAGGATGATCTGTCCATTAGCATCTATTGCCACGACTATCAATAGCTTGAAAACGTACTTTCTATAGACATGAGTTTCGTCTATGGATATTACGGGCCGACAATGCGAAAAACCATCAATTGTTGGTTTAAACGCCCAGAACACATAATCGAATATGTATTCTGGTGTTCCCCGACTCCGCTCAAGCTTCCATTCAACAACCATCCCGGGGTTAAAGTGCTGCAGTGCGCCATGTACTTTGGCAGAGATGCAAATGACTTATCCAGTTACCGTAGACAATTTCAAATGCTCGTTTGCGCCCGATAAATGCCTTTCTTTTTGTAATGGTATGGCCATATTCCTAGTGGATTGATGTAATGCACTCTTTGATTTTATACCTTATGGACGCTTCGATGTGCGGAATAAGTACAAGAGAAATCAAGTCAATATCCAAGTTGTAGTGATTCCCGTTGAATGTGTCCATTTTGCATGTGTGAGTGGGAATGTATTTACCAACTTTCCACAGACATGTCTTCTTCTTGGTCGCACGCAACATCCAATTACATGGCCAAAACCACCTGCGGCAAGTAACCTTGTATACCAACGGACTTGACTCTTTAACCATCATCTCACGACACTCTTTTACATTGTGCATTTTACAAGCCCTGCTTACACGCGCTTTATCAAGAAAAAGCATCCCCTTTGCAAGCACCGTTGGTTTAGACACATCCCACATTGCTGTCCGGATTTCATCCAAATCCCTTATGAGAGCTTCCACATCCGGCACGCTTGGAAAGTTATCAAATGTAAGGAATCTCCCTTGAATGAAACGACACTTCGGACTCATACACTCTTCGTCTGGGGGGGGGGGGGGGGGGGGGAGCATACTCTCTCTTCAAATCAGGTCCTTCCTCCTCATCACCATCCTCACGAGGAAAGGGTGTCTCGTCTCCGGATTCATCGGCATTGTTGTCGTAATCACTGTTCTCTCCCTCACTCTGTGCATCTGCCAGATCCCGATTTAATACGTCGTTTTCGGGCAATTAAGTGAGTACGGGTGGTTCAACTTGCTCGTTTTCACTGCACAACCAACAAAAATATAAGCTACTGAAATTAATAAATGCTTTTCATATAGCTATATCACTTCACTTACAAGTCGTAATGTGATGAAATTCCATGATGGACGTTTTCAATTAGGTGATGACTACCGGATGTACCACTTGTAAAATTCATATCCGGCCGGTACCCCCTGTTAAATATATGAGCGTTAATACAAATTCAATACACCAAAAATGTACATAATTAACACAAATGAAAATTGAAGTTTACCACTCGTCTTGTGAATTATGGAAAGCAGGATAGAAATTATTTTCTCGCTGCTCATTCGCCGACGGTGATAAGTTTAAATCAAGGAAAACTCTTTCATCCGGAACCTGTCCGGCAAAAACTGCTCCAGAATAACCACCAGATGACTAGGGGTTATCCCTACTACGCGCAACCTCGTTTTTGAAAACGTCTCCGACCTTGACGTACATCTTCAACATTGTGATTACAAGAAATTCCCGGCATTCATCCGGAGTCCTCAGAAAATCACTCAAAGTTTCATCATCGTTGATGTTAAACTCCGAGTAAAAAGCAACCCCTTGCGGAGTGACGGAATACGGATATCTTCCGGTTACTTTAAGTATCACTGAACGCTTCCTCACACTCATTTTTTGCATAACAACGATATCAATTTATCGTACTCCATTGTAAGTGGCAATTTAACATGACATTAAGTAGGTAAACTGTACCCCACAGAGTTATTCTCCATGACAACCTCACCCCCCAATATAATGAAACTCTTATTCTACGCTCTTCATACATAATGAAAAAATGCTGGAGAATTTAACAACAACAAACATTGGAACAAGAGTTAAAAAATTTTTTGAATGATTTTTCCTACAATCCTAACCTCTTTATATAGGAAATGGCTAGTCCGGAACTTTTTTTTTTTTTATGTATAGCGCCCAAAAACTGGGCGCTATACGCATTTGAATTATTGTTATGTAAGTTATTATTGGCGGGGCCAAGAAAAAGGGGTATCGCGCCCAAAAACCGGACGCTATATAAAAAAGCTTTATGTATAGCGTCCAGTTTTTGGGCGCTATACCTGACAGTTGCAGCTTTTCAGGTATAGTGCCCAAAAACTGGGCGCTATACATTAACGGCAAAGTTACCGTTAATGTATAGCGCCCAGTTTTCGGGCGCTATATATTATTTGATAGTCTTTTTTTTTCTTCTACCTATTAATGTTTTACTTGTCCAAAAGAACCACATTTGAGTTCCGGACTCACCCTTTTGGCGGGACCCTCTTTTCTTTTAGTACCTCCCCTACAGCAGTATATATGGAATGTTCCAAAGGTATCTTTCAAGTAATCTTATTGTTTGATTATTTTAAATTTCTCAAAGAAATATTCCTTTTGTGAGATTTTCTTTCTTTTGTTTTCTATCTCCTTTATATTTGACTGTCACGAGTTAATAATACCTTTGATTTAACTTATATAATGGATGTTGTAATAAAATTATCAAAATAAAAAAGTACCTAAAAGGTTATTTCTACAAAAAGGATTGGAGATGCGATATATTGGCAATTGGATAGTCACGTTTAGAAATTTTATTCAAAATAAATACAAAGTTTAAATTAAAATTATTGATTTTTTTCGAATTTATAACCTACATACTAAGTGGGCATTTGGACATAAAAACCGTAAATTTTTGCAAACAAGTGAATTTTTTTTTTTAATTATAAGTGAAAAAAGGGTATTTGAAAACTAGAGTTGTGTTTGGACATGGATATGCTTTTCAGTTATTTTTGAATTTTTATGAGTGAGCTTAAGTGAAATTTTTCTTGAAAAATAGCTTTTTGATTTTTATTGAATTTTAAAAAATTTAAAAATTATTTTCACGTGAAAATGAAAAATTTCATGACCATACACTGATTTTTAAAAAAATTGAATTTTTTTTCGAGCTAAACGGTAATTCTACACTTGAGTAAAAGTGGAGCAAAACCCATCTCGACGTAGAAAATGATACAGCGTAATTCGTACAAGGATCAACCATCATGATTTTGTTGGAAATTTCATCATCATGATTTTGTTGGAAATTTCATAAGAAGCAATCAAATCAATACGCCTCCACTGCCCACCCAATATGGACCATAGAGTAGTTGTTCTAACTTCGGCCGATTGTGTCCCTTCTCAAGGATTGTTTGTATATGTAGTATACTTACTCATCATCGTCATCACTATATAGAAAAGTCAAGGTGGTCAGCCATGTGAGGCCATTTTTGACTTTTCATAACATATAACAACGTGTTTATTGGCTAGCCACCACATCGAACTTGTTACGGTCCTAAATTTTCACTTTCGGGATTGTGATGCCGTCTAACATTTTACTTGCTAGATAAGCCAACGTTAAAGAATCGTTAAACTAGTGTTTTAAAAGGCGTGAGCGTAAGGCGAGATGTTTTACATATGTCTTAGCGAGACGTAAGCCCCGAGGCACAGGGCGTAAGCCCCATAGATATTTAATTTTTAATATTTTATAAAATAATATAATTACAATAAATATTTATAAACAGGTAAAATTACATAAAAAATAAAATAAATTATACATATGTGATATATATATATATATATATATATATATATATATATATATATATATATATATATATA
>ML288648.1:8593-31569 GCA_005239495.1 Nicotiana undulata
GGGCCCCCCCCCCCCCCCCCCAGGATCAACTCACGAATGCCATCAACATTAGGTACACATAACCGACCTTTGCATCCTCAAAACACCATCATCTACAATTGTAACCTGCTGGCCATCACTGTGAAACTCTGTATCCCTAAGGACCTCCAAATATGGGTCATCATCCTGTCTCTCCCGAATACACTCAATTAGGGAAGACCGAGCGACTGTGCAAGTTAGAACAGTGCTGGGGGAAATATTCAACCTCACGAACTGATTAGCCATCGTCTGAATAATTAAAGTTAACGATCTCTCACCAACTGGAATATACGCAAGTGCGAGGCTCACCAAGAGCTATCAACGTGTGCTTTCTAATTAACTAAATTCTCGCCCGCGTCAACTGATGTCTCTGTAAAAAAAATAGCGTGGGGTGAGTCGTTATATCAGTGAGTAATAACACATAACCAACAACCATTTTTATTAGGGACAAGTTAGAATACATGCTAGTATATTAAACAGAAATAATCATAAGAATGCCCTTTAAGAAATAATCAATAATTTTCAGTCTCATCATATTTTTTTTTTTGGTAAATAGCTTTCCATTTATTCCAAAAACTGTCTTTCCATCTACACTCCATATACAAGAAGTCTCTAGGCTAAGTGAATCTATCACTCTAGTTGAGTAAGTAAACACGACTAAAAGCTAAGCAGAAAGTAGAAAGCAGGGAGCTAAAAGCATCCAAAAAAATTGCTAGGGAGAATAGTTGAGTTTTGTGAGTGCTCCTGTCCAATGCTGTAGTCCTTGCCCTCTTGTATGTATATGAATTGCTATTTCTCTGCACATGCTGCTCATCTTTGTTATACCCCCTGGAACCTAAGTTTGTTCCTTTCTCACCATATAGTGTATACCATCAAACCAAATACACAAGTAACAATTTCCCAATGTTCATTCTTCTTTGTGGCATTCTTACTTATCCATGCCACTTCACTTTTGCCAATCTCGGACAAGTTTGAAATGACCAAGCCAAGTCAATAGTCTCGACCATAACTCATTAGTCACAGAACATTCAAAGAATATATGGTCGAAAATCTCATGTGTTAGCTTACAGAAGATACATAGTGGGGGAATTTGAACTCCAAACTTCAGCAGCCTATCTACTGTAGCTAGTCTCCTCTAACCATAGGATGAACTTGAATCTGGGTGCATCTTTGATTGCAAAACAATGCCTTTCCAAGGAACTTTTGGGGGTTGAGGGAGTTGTAAGCGATACAGTTTCCTGATGCTAAAAACATTATCCTTTTGTAGTTGGTCTAGTCTTCTCAACAGGTCTCCTTGAATTGCTCCAATAAGCTTCCTTGTTTCCAATATTTTCCTAACCACCCAAGCTGTATTCTTGGGTATTGGCATATGCTCCAACATGTGATGTTTTATGTAGAATATATGAATCCATTTGATCCATAAACAGTCCTTCTTTTTTGCCACTACCCATAGAAGCTTTGCTACAACAGCTTTGTTCCAAAGCACCAAATTCATCACATTGAGTCCTCCTGCACCTTATGGTAAGCAAATTTTCTCCCAAGAAACCAATGCTTTTTTAGAAATACTTGATGAACCTGTCCACAAGAAGGATCTGCAAATAGCTTCTACCATCTTCATCACTTTCTTTGGTAGGATAAAAATCTATGCCCACTATGATTGTATCCCAAACAACACTGATTTAATCAGTTGCACTCGCCCTGCATACGAAAAAAGCCTTGATGTCCAGCAGTTTATCCTCTGCGTAATCTTTTCTACTAGAGGCCAACACTGAACAATTGAGAGCTTTTTAGATGCCAAAGGAACCCCCAAATATTTGAATGGTAGTGTACCTTCAGAATACCCCAGTTCATGCAAGATCTCATGTTTCTGTGTATTTGAAATATCTGCTAAATAGGCTGCACTTTTCTCTGCATTTTCTTAAAGACCAGAAGCCTCAGAAAACCTTTGGAAAGTTTGCCTTAGCAATCTAATGGACTGCATATCAGCTTTACAGAACATAAGCAGGTCATCTGCAAAGCAAATATGCACCACTCCAAGTCTTTTACACCTCAGATGAAACTTGAACTTTTTATTTTTCATCATTTGTGCAAATTCCCTTTGTAAATACTCCATAGCCAACACAAAAAGATAGAGCGACATTGGATCCCCTTGCCTTATCCCTCTTCTACCTTTAAATGGCTTTGCTAAACCACCATTTATGTTCAAAGAGTAAGTTATTGAAGATATACATTCCATTATCCAGCTTGTGAACTTATAAGGGAATCCCATATCTAATAAAACACTCTCCAGGAAGGTCCACTCTAGTGTGTCATAAGCTTTCCTCAGGTCAACTTTTAATACACACCTTGGAGAAATACCTTTCCTATTGTATCCTTTGAACAATTCATGTGTGAAGAGAATATTATCAGTGATGCATGGACTTTTTACAAAGGCTAATTGTGACTCATCAACTAGTCCTCCAATGACCATCTTAATTCTAGCAGTGATAACCTTAGTGATAATCTTGTATAAGGTTGTACACCATGCTATTGGTCTGTAGTATTTCACATGACTAGGATTCTGTACCTTAGGAATTAAAGTCACAGCAGTGCTACTCACTCCTTTATGCATTTTCCCAGTTACAAAAAACTTCTTGACAGCTTCACAAATGTCTACCCCCACTTCCTGCCAATTTTTAGTAAAGAATTCAATTGGAAAACCATCCACACCAGGAGCCTTTTTATGTGGCATATCCTTTACTGCACTTTGGATCTCCACTGTTGTTATCTCTTGAAGCAGTTCTTCTTTTTTCTGAAGAGTGAGACATGAACCTTTGCATATAATTTCTGAATTTGGACATCTATGAACCTTTCCACCCTCACCCATGATCTTGGTAAAGAAAGATATAAATTCCTTTTATACCTTTACCGGACCAGTCACCTTCACTCCATTATGATTATAGATTGAAGTGATGGAATTCTTACTTGTCCTCAGCTTCAATTGTGCGTGGAAATACTTCGAGTTTGAATCACCACATGCGATCCAGTTTGCTCTAAATTTCTGTTTAAGCGCTTGTTCCTCTATATTACTCCATGTCTCACTCTCTGCCAAAGCCACCCTCTCTTGATCAATCAAATTTTGATCCAAGTGATGGATCATAAGTTGATTCTGGATGACTTCTAGTTTATGTCTAACCTGGCTCAATTTTTGCTTATATGAGGCCATATAGGTGTTCAATCCCTTAAGGTCTCTCTTCAGAATCTTTAACTTTAGCCAGATCTTCTGCATTGGGTCAACCTTAATATTCTTCCTCCATACACTTTCAACTATCCCTTTAAAATTTGCATGCTCCATAACTAATCATACAATTTGAAAGGCTTTGGATGTATTCCCCTACTCTGACACCTTTGACTGCATTGGAGTAAAATAGGAGAATGATCAGATACCTCAAGATTCAAGAATTCATCTTCAATATGGCTATACTGTTGCAACCATTCAAAATTCCCAAATTCCCAATCAATTCTGCTATACACCCTTTTGTCAGGTTGTTACTTGTTGCACCAAGTATAATACCACCCCAAACTCTTCACTTGAGATAGTTGTAAGGAATTCAGCATATCCTGCATCCCTTGAACCTCAGCTTGTGTGACTAGTGAACCAATCATATCATTAGAATAGAGTACATAGTTAAAGTCACCACAAATCAGCCAGCATTCCTGGATAGTACTCCCTATCTGAATCAGCTTCCTCCATAGATGATTTCTCTGATTATTGTCATTGCTTGCGTATACCACAGTTACTATAACTTTAAAATTTGAACTTGATTCATGCACTTCAAAAAGTATAAACCGATCCTCAACTAACAGAATCTGAACATTCACATTACCCTTCCATAGTAACCAGATCCTACCATTTGGATGTGCATTATAATTAGAACAAGAATTCCAGTCCCTTGCCTCTTGTTTGATTATTCTAGCAGAAATCCTTTCTTTGACCCTCGTTTCCAAACACCCCATCACATCCACCTTATACTTCCTCATAAAGAGCCTGAACTCCATCTGTTTGTAGGGCTTATTTAGCCCCCTTACATTCCAAGTACAGAGTCATATCTGGGAGAAGTTGGATGGGCCAGCGTCCCCTTGTATTGTATCTATCTCATTCATCTACAATATATCAAATATGTTGATAGTGTTTATGGATGCATCTGGTTCATGTTGCACAACTTTGTCTTTAACAACTGTGCTCGCATTTTGATCTGTTCTTCATGTCCTCTTACAAATTTCAGTTACCTTTTGAATACATTCATCTGATGCTTCCACTCTTGTCACACCTGTTTCCATCCCTTTTGGCATGGGGATGGTTTTGTGCACCAACTCTGTTTGCATCCCTAATGATTCACCTTCAATCCCCCTATTATCCTTAGGTAACCATTTGAGCTTAGCTTTGTTCTTGTTCCTTTTCTTTTTTGGTAGCTCCTTAAACTCTTTTTCCTTTTCCTGCTTTTCCTTCAACCAACATTCATCAGAATTATGACCAAATTTGATGCAGTCGCAACAAAACTTAGGCCTCCAGTCATACTCAATCTGTTGATTGACTATCCCTCTTGGAGTTTGAATGTCAAAACTTTCAGGCAAAGGATGTGAAATATCAGCTTCAACAAGCACTCTTGCATATGACACCCTTTCCATTTCAGCAGTTATTCAATCTGTGTATAGAGGCTTTCCAACTACACTAGCTAGTTTTCTTAGAACCTATGTGGACCAAAATCCTAACGGAAGTCCCGGGAATTTAATCCATAATGGAATTATACTCATGTATCCTGGATCAAATTTGAAATCCATACTCCAATGTTGCAAGATCATAGGTTTATTATGATAGGTATATGATCCAGCCTGTAAAACCAAGTCCCTATCCTCAATGTTTTGGAATCTAGAAATATAGTATCCTTCATCATGATAAGGGATTTGTGGCTTTTCAAAATAATTCCAAACATTTGTAATGTACTTATCCATTTATTTCTCATAAGGACTGTCTCCCAACACATACCCAATCAGTGCAGTACTCCAGTAAATTTCCTGCTCCTTTGTATCTTCTGTATCAATTTGCACAATGAATGTACCATCACAAATAGCAGGGGGTACATAGCTCAGAGTCTTGCCCTTTTGTGAACTTTGATTTTGATACCTAATTGGTACCTCTTCTGTATTCCCACTTTCCTCTGCAACTTCTATTGTTCAAGGATGTTGCGTAATATTTCCTGCTGTTGAGAATTGCAATCGTCGACGATTTGCCTCCATATTTTCCTTCACTTCAGATTGTTCCCCTTAACACTCAATTTCCTCCATAATTGGTTGAAATTTTTTTGGTATGAATCTACCAAACGTCAGCAAGATCAATTTCTGGTGAATTCCGGTGTCCGGTGTAACTGTCGCTCAAGCAATTTCCATACCTTGAGTTGGATTATGAAAAACTGTAGGTGAACTTCCCATACCAGTTAGCCATCTTCCTGGTTGATCTTGAGCTGGTGTTACTGTGTTTACTTCGTTTACTTCATTTTCTTTAGCTTTTGACGGAAATGGAAGCTTCTTCCGATATCTAGCCATGTCCGAGGCATATGTTAGCTAATCCTTGCTAAACATGCGCCTGCAGCGCATAACCATTTTTCAGCCAAACCCATCATGTTTTTCTTATAGTATAATACAATTAATAATTCAGTAATAAGCTCGGTAACCACTGTATAATATCAATATTCACATTTGGGAGGTTCAAATGAACGGATCATGTAATCGGTATAACTGTGGACTTCTTCGCAAGAAGTCAAATATAACGGTAGTCCCTACTCGAGGGAAACTAATCACGGTATGCTAGTTCTACCTTCCCACTAGTGAGGACCCTAACGGTAACTGGTAATTACAAGGTGCACTAGGTCTAACAAATCCACCGTTATCTACGGGATCCTTCAATGTCTACTCCCATTTATACTTGTCTCTGTAATCTGTATATACTCGTAGAAAGTATTTTAAAACAATATAGGGCATTTCGGTTCTTATCAAATCATATTTCGATGACAGTAAATTCAAGTGACGGTAAAACAGATCTAGTGACAATGGTAATCATCTCAAATAACTATTTCGGTATCATATCGAGTAAAAGATTTGTCCCACATGCAACTCAAAATAATCGGTAACATATTCATATTAAAAATCATGTGTAAATCATGCAAGTTATGAAAACACAAATTGCTGTAAGATTATAACTCACACTACTCGTGTCGAAATACAAAATATTTCACCTCGAGCAATTTGTACAAATTCCTCCAATCAATCTATAATTACAAAATATCGATCTCATGTTAATTTCTTTGTTTAGGCTAATTCCTAGCTAATTTAGATACCCAATCATCGAGGTTCATGTTTGAGTCTTAATTTGTGGATTTATATTTACTCATAGAACTAGTCCATAATCTATAAATTTCAAACTATTTAGTATACTTTATTTCTCCAAAATTAGACCTATCAATACTTAAACCAAACCTTTTTATCCTTATTGTCTATAGTAATTATTTATTTGTTTATTAACAAAAAAGCTGATATTGAATTCTTTTGTAGTACATGAAATCGCGTAGATGTAGTAAAATAATTCAACTGATAAGAAGAAGGTTAACCTCTTGAGCCGAAGGAGAACTTTATACTTTCAATTTCAACCCCAGTTCTTCTTAAAGCCTTTTTCCAAAGCTTTCTTCTTATTCCTCTCTTTTCTTCATTTTTCTTTCTTTCCTTCTCTGCTTTTGTTTTTCGTTTCTTGAAGCATTCTGCTTCGTTCCCCTTCCCCTAACCCTTTTCAATTTGGCTAATATGTTGTAAAGGGCTTCGACCTTTTTGTTTCAATTCTTTATCATTTTTCCCCTTTTTTGTTTTGTTTTGTTTATTTAGTTAGTTCTTTTTTTCTTTAAACTTAAATTATTTATTAAATACCCCATATGTTCTCATTTAAAATATTGGGGGTATTACATCCTCCCCACCTTATGAAATTCGGTCCCCGAATTTAACTCAAGTACATATCTGTAGACTGAAACAAATGAAGGGTACTTGACTCGCATAGCATCTTCTATTTCCCAAGTAGCTTCTTCAACTGTATGATTTCGCCATAAGACTTTTACGAACTCAATTGTTTTTACCGTAGCTTTCTTACTTGCCTGTCAACAATAGCCATCAGTTCCTCCTCGTAAGACAACTTCTCATCAAGTGGTATTGCAGGTGCTTCAAGCACCTGAGATGAGTTTGATATACATTTTCTTAGCATTGAGACATGAAACACCAGATGAATAAAGGACAACTCAGGAAGAAGTGCCAAACTATAAGTCACATCTCCCACTCGGTCTAGTATCTCATACGGTTCTATAAACCTAGGGCTCAACTTGCCTCTTTTCCTAAACCGCATCACACCTTTCATAGGGGAGACTCGTAGGAACACCTTGTCCCCAATTGGGAACATTAAATCTCTTCTTCTCTTATCAGCATAAGACTTTTTTCTACTTTGAGTTGTAAGCAATCTTTGTCTGATCAAATGGACCTTATCCATAGCATTTTGTACTAGGTCGAGTCCTAATAAGTTACTCTCACCAGCTTCAAACCATCCGATAGGAGAACGACATCTTCTACCATACAATGCTTCGTAAGGTGCCATTTGAATACTGGACTGGAAGCTATTGTTGTAAGAAAATTTAGCTAAGGTTAGATAAGCGCCCCAACTACCTCCAAACTCAAGAATGCAAGCTCTCAACATATCCTCCAAGATATGTATAGTACATTCAGACTGCCCATCTGTCTGTGGATGAAATGCAGTACTAAGATCTACTCGTGTACACAATGTTTCTTGAAAACATTTCCAAAAGTGTGAGGTAAATTGTGATCCTCTATCAGATATGATGGATATTGGAACTCCGTGAAGTTAGACAATTTCGTTCATAAATATTTGTGCATACCTAACTCCACCATATGTAGTCTTCACTAGCAAAAAGTGTGCTAATTTTGTCAGTCGGTCTATGGACAAGTCACCCTCATTACACCTCATAACCGCATTGACAACTCACGCGCCAAATAGATCCATTCTCACATAGAAAGCAAGTAAATAGGGGAGTACATCTATACTCAACAATATCAAGAAAAACCTCTTAACCGATAAGAGTGCTTAACTGTGTGTAAGCTTGTGCAAGTGTCCTAGCATAGTTCATACTAGCTAGTAAGCATAAGAAAAGGAATGGACATCACATCGAACGTTTTCTCACACCTTTCACAAGATAATGCTCACACAGGTAAGTGTACCACTAAACAATATCAACAACAAGAATGCCCCCAGGCCATCACAACTCATCACAAATCAATCCCTAACATAGCCCACCTTGTCTCGCCACGTGTGCAATAGTAAAGTAAATGCCCGCCTTGTCTCGCCACACGTGCATAATAATATTCCCACCTTGTCTCGCCACGTGTGCAATAGTAAAGTAAATGCCCGCCTTGTCTCGCCACACGTGCATAATAATATTCCCACCTTGTCTCGCCATATGCGCAACCCACATATATATATCCCGCCTTGTCAGGCCTCATGTGCAAATATCAATAGTAACAACAGCACGGCAAAAATCTCGTGCAACCCCATATCAACAACCGCACGACATAAACCTCGTGCATCAAAATAACCACAACCGCATGGCATAAAACTCGTGCATCACCACAACAAGTACAATAGCAACAATGACAATAACACAAAGTACGGTAAGTAAATCAACTCAAGACCTCCGATCACAAAAAACGCTAGAACTAGTTCACAAGAAATAACCATAATAAAGAGTACCAGGCGTAATAAGAGCAGCTCAACATAGGAGAAAATAATATGTAACGATAGTCCTACAATGTACGGTTCAACAACAAGAAACTAACACGAGTCAAATAATTCCAATAAGGGCAAGTCCACTAAGGCATATGGTATTTAAGAGTTACAACCTATTCAAATAAAGGTAGGCATCAAGAAGATCACCATAACCTCAATAAAGGGTGAACATTTACAAAAGGGATAACTACAACTTCAAGTAAAGAGAAGCATTTAGGAAAAGGATAACATGGCAATGGAAGAGATAACAATTTCAATTAAGGCATATGAATCAAGTAAACAATAAGAGTGGATCATACAGCAATTGATTCTAATTAAGCATGTAAAGGTGAAACTAGTAATCAAGGAACATAATCATAACAAGAACAACTGCATATTCAATGAATACAAGGACCTAGGAACCCCTAAGAGGCCAATTTTCACAAATAAGTACGAGCACGTACTCGTCACCTCGCGTACACGGACTATAATCAACATAGAAGACTCAAATTTGTCACAAACCGATTACCCTCCGAAAGGTATCGTGACGACACCTAGTCCCTACGACTAGGTAAGTAGATCTGCGAAAATATCTTACTTAAAAGCGATAAATGTAAAGACAGGAAATAAAATCCAAGTAAGCATAACATCGTCGCTCGGCATGTACAAGTATAAATCCAAAAACCCGGAATGTCACATTTTAGTCACAAGCTTCTATACTGTAGTAGCTCTATACAACGAGAAAAAAGATACATAGAAAAATCTCTATATAGACTAGAATGGAAGGTGACTCAGAGGATTCTGCGGACGCGGCAGAATTACCTTACGGTCTCCTCAATGACAGCTGCAATGACCACTAGCCACGTGACTGAGAACTCGAACCTGGATCTGCACATGAAAAACATGTGCAGGAAAGGGCATGAGTACACCACATTTGGTACCCAGTAAGTGCCAAGCCTAACCCCAGTCAAGTAGTGACGAGGTCAGGTTAAGGCTCTACTGGATTTATAATTAAACAGTTTAAATAGTACGAAAAAGAAATAAGTTCTAAAGTAGACAATTTAAAATGAATAATCTGAAATAAAATAGTAAAATGGAGCCCTCGGCTCAGCACAACGTATCACATCGTGGAATCTCCCGGTATACCGTCCCGTAGTTCTAATTATAAATATGCAGTACAGGGGGAATCTCTCAGAATACGTCCGTAGTCCCCAATTTAAATATGCAGTACAGGGGGGATCTCCCAGAATACGTCTGTAGTTCCCAATTTAAATATGCAGTACATGGGGGATCTCCCAGAATACGTCAGTAGTCCCCAATTTAAATATGTAGTACATGGGCGATCTTCCAGAATATGTCCACTTTCAAAACTTCAACTTTCTTCGAAATGCTTCAAATCACCCTACGAACCTCCAAAACCAAATTTGGACGCACGCCTAAGTCCAAAGTCACCACCCGAAGTGAACTTAAATTCTCAAAATGACCGGCCGGGTCACTACAATAACACGACCATTTTGCATGAGAACACATCCTAATCCCACCCTCGATGCGTCACAGAACACCGTAAATCCTACGTAACCTGATGGTAAGGCTAATATTGGTGCAGTTGTCAAACATGTTTTATGTTTTTGAAAGCTCTGCTCACGTTCCTCTGTCCACTGAAACTTTGCATTTTTCTGTGTTAGCTTATTTAGTGGCGCTGTTATTCAAGAGAAATCATGCAAAAAATGCTTGTAATAGACTGTTAAGCCTAAAAAACTGCAAATCTCTGTAGGAGAAGTAGGTAAAGGCCATTTTTGCACAACTTCAGTCCTTTTAGGATCAACCATAATTCCATCTTTGGATACAACAAGCCCCAGAAATGATACTGGGTCTAGCCAAAATTGACACTTTGAGAACTTAACATAAAGCCGATGTTCTCGCAATGTCTGCAACACAATCCTCAATTGGTTCTCGTGTTCACATTGGCAATGAGAATATATCAGAATATCATCGATAAATACTATTACAAATCTATCCATAAATGGCTTGAACACCCTATTCATTGAATCTATGAACGCAATTGGAGCATTCGTCGGTCCAAAAGTCATCACAAGAAACTCATAGTTCCCGTAGCGAGTTCTGAAAGTAGTCTTAGAAATATCTTCTTTGATTCTAAGTTGAAGATAACCAGAATGGAGGTCAATCTTTGAAAAGTGGGAAGCTCCTTGTAACTGGTCAAACATGTTATCTATACGAGGAAAAGGATATTTATTGCGTATTATTATCTTGTTCAACTGCCTGTAGTCATTGCACATTCTCAGGGATCCATCTTTCTTCTTTACGAACAGTACAGGTGCACCCCTTGGTGATACACTAGGTCTGATGAAACCCTTATCTAGCAAATCCTGCAACTCTTGCTTTAGCTCCATCAACTCTGCTGGTGCCATCCGATATGGGGGTATTGGTATGGGATGTGTGTCAGGTGGAAAATCAATACCATAATCTATTTCTCGTACTGGAGGCAATCCTAGTAAATCCTCAGGAAATATATTAGAAACTTCTCTCACTACTGGTACATTTTCTATACTAGTTTTCTTTCTTGTGTCATTTACAATAGCTAAGAAACCCAAGTAACGTTTCTTCAGAAGTCGTTGAGCTTTCATAAAAGATACAACTTTGCAAGTCTTTGTAACTTGGCCCCCTTTTAGAACAAAATTGGGTTCGTTTGGTATCTCAAACTTGACTATCTTTTCATGAAAATCAACGATAGCATAGAAAGAAGATAACCAATCCATTCCCATCAGCATGTCAAAGTCAATCATATCAAGTACAATAAGGTCAGTTAGAGTATCTCTACCCTCAACCCGAACCTGACAAGCACGATACACGTATTCAGCTAATAGAGACTCCAACAGGAGTAGCAACTAGAAAAAGGTCATTTAATAGTTCAGGCTGTCTACTAAACCTCAAAACAAAGTACGAGGACACATAGGACTGAGTAGATCCCGGATCAATCAACGCAAGTGTATCAAATGAACAGACAGGAAGAATACATGTAACCACAACATTCGAGTCATGAGCATCTTGTCTAGTAAATGTAAAAACTCTCGCCTGACCTCTAACAACATTCCCTTGTCCTTGATTCACAGTACCATGGTCTCCAACACCTCGACCCTTATTTCCTGTACCTATAGCACCTAAGATATTGCGAGTAGTATGAGTAGGTGTATCTGACTGAATAGAAACCTGGTTGAAATTCCTCAGAGGTTGAGGGCAATTCCTCAAGTGATGTCCCAACTGGCCACATCGAAAGCACTCTCAAATCAGAACACGACACTGGCCCAAATGTGATCTACCATAGGTCTTGCAGATTGGAATAGTGGCATATATTTGCCTAGAATTACGATGTCCAAATGATGATGATGATGGTTCCCTAGTACCCTGTCTGTAATGTGGTCTGTATGCGGATTGTGAAGTCAAATGTGTCCCTGTCTGAGGACCCTGTTTTTGTTTTCCTTGATTTCCCGCTCTTCAATTTTCACTAAAACCGCCATTGAAAGATCCTTATGTCTTGGTCTTCTTACGTAATTCACTAGTTGCACACACATCACGTCCCTTATTTTCAATATTTCTAGCGAGATTGATTGCATCAGTATAGGATAAAGTCTTCATCTGTGGGGCTACTGTAGTGTATAGACGACCAACCAACCCATCAACATACATATGAACTCGAGCTTCTTGGGTAGGCACTAATTAAGGAGCATATCTTGCCAAATTACAAAACTTCATGTTGTAGGTTGACACATCCATATCTAGAGTATATACCAATCTCTCAAAGACTTTTTTTAGCATATTTTTGCCTCATGCTGTCTGGAAGAAAATGATCCATAAACAACTTACTAAACTCATCTCATGTCAGTGGTGCTTCTCTTGCTGGCCTTCCTAGCAATACAGTTTCATACCATGTGTTGGCCATATCCTCTAGTTTGTATGTTGCGAGATCCATGACTCTCTCACTAGAACATCCTAGAGCACGTAATGCCTTGAGTGTCCCATCCAAGAAACTTTGAGGATCTGCTGAATTATCAAAACCTGTGAATTTTGGTGATTTCAATTTCAGGAACTCTTGTAGAGATACCTCTTTATTCCCGAACGTCTGAGTCTGTGCAGGTGCTTGTGTCTGTAAAGTAGCCTGAGGAGCTCAATTGGCACCCTGAGTAGGCACCAATGATTCTAACACATTCAATAACCATGCATTGCGGTTGCAGGTAAGACATCAGTAGGTACAAGATCTGGCACTGGTGATGGAGTATCCTGAACCCCATGTTCTTGCACTTGATCTGGCATAGCAGCTTGGGGTTGACCTATGTTCACAACTTCAGGTTGAGGAGCGGCCTGTCTTTTAGTCTGATGAGCCCCAACTTGACTGCCACCTCGGGTAGTACCTCATCTAGCAGATGAGGGTGTGCGAGTCCTAGCCATTTGCGAAAGAAATACTCCAAAGTCAATCTCAAGTAATCTAAACGCACGATCAAGAATGAAAGAAGGGAAAACATTCCTAGATGCTCAGTAGCCTCAAGATCATAAGTATGGGCGCCTACATACCCATGAACCAGACTCTACTACACATTTCTCCAGGACTCAGGACCTAATACCTAAGCTCGGATACCAACTTTGTCACAACCCAATTTAGGATCGTAACCGGCGCTTAGGAGCAAGTTCTCCCAAGAAAGCCTTATCGGTATTTTTATAACGACCCGGTAGGTCGTTATGTAGAATCTTCATTATATTTACTGTTACTGCCTTGAATAGGTTGGTTATACTATTTATTATGTGTTAGATTCGATTGGCTCGGGTTCAGAATGGTTATAGTGAGAATTGAGTCATTTAGTCTCTAAAAATGGCTTTATAGTTGGAAAGGTCAACTGAGAGATGACTTATTAATAAACGACCTCGAAATGCGGATTTTATGGTTTGGATAGCTTCTTTAGGTGATTTGGAACTTAGGAGTCTGTTCGGAATATATTTGTGATGTCCGGTGTAGAATTAGGCTTGAATTGGCGAAAGTTAATTTTTGGTGATTTCCGGTTGGCAGTGGAAAATAGGCTATCAGGGTCGGAATGGAATTCCGAAAGTTGGAACAGATTCGTAATGTCATTTTGGATATGTCTGCAAAATTTCAGGTCAGTCGAATGTGTTTTGGATAGTTTCAGCATCGTTGGTGGAATTTACAAATTTCAAAGTTCATAGGCTTGAATTTGATGTAATTTTGGTGTTTTGATGTTATTTTTTATGTTTCCAAGGCTCTACTAAGTTTGAATGATGTTATGGGATACATTGGTAGGTTTGGTTGAGGTCTCGAGGGCCTCGGATGTATTTCGGATGCTCAAACGAGCACTTTTGGACTTAGAGAATTTGCTGGTTTTGCTGGTGTTTCTGCAGAGGGATTTTACCCAATATGCGTTTACGAAAGGGACCTCGCATTATCATAGGGGAATTTGGGGAGCTGGGTAATTCCTTCTGTGCATTCGCGAAGGTTAAGGTGCGAATGCAGAGGTTTAAGTGGTCTGGGCATTGCGAATGCGGGAGTAGAGGTGCGTTCTGTGTGATCGCGGGCGTTTAGTCACGTTCGGGAAGAGGAAAAAGATGTTGTTGGATTTTTGTTCTATGCGGATGCAGTTTTTTTTATGCTTTCACAATGTGTAATACCTGGGCAGTATATATTTAACCCATCCGCGACCTTTGCTCACTTTTCCACCATTTTTAACGGGAATAGTGCTTTTGGAGCGATTTTGAAGAGGGAAAATGATTGTTCTTCATTGATGTAAGGATTTTGGATTGTTCTTCATTGATGTAAGGATTTTGGACACCCATAACTCGAATATATGTGATTAAGGACTAAATTAACAGTGTTTAATTGGGGAAAATAAGTAGAAAAAGGTGAAATTAAGGCTTGAGATTATGAGGCCTTTTAGGGATGATTTGGGGGGTCAAACGGACTCCGATTTCAGAGTTCTTTATATGTACGAACTCGTGAGATGATGAAGATCGTTTTGGTATAAAGTTTTTCGAGTTCCAAGACGCGGGCCCGGGGGTTGGGTTTTGGCTAATTTCGGGTTTTGTGCTAAAATTGATATTTTTCTATTGGAATTCATTCCCTTAGCATAATTTGATGTGAAAAATCTGAACTTGATAGATTTGGAGCACTCATAAGTTGATTCGAGGGGCAAGCGTCTGGTAGAGAAGCTTTTCGGGCTAGTTTGAGGTAAGTAATGTGTTTACATCCTGTCCTGAGGGTATGAAACCCCGGACTTTACATCCTTTCACGGTTCTGGAGTGACGCACACACTGGATGACGAGTGTGGGGCGTGTACGAATTCAAAATTTTGAAATATGTTCCTTTTTAGGCAACTATTGAGTTGTAAAACTGCTTTTAAAGCATATGTTTTATATTATTACTATGTTTTGATATGTTTGGGATGCAAGCCATGTTTGGGGCCTAGTGCCGATTTGTTTAACCTCTTGGGGGCTATTTTACTGATATTCCTTACTTTGAAACTATGATTTTACACTCAGTCTTTCTTGTCAAATTGTTGACACTCCTATTTGATTATATTACTATTTCTTGAAATAAAATACTGTTTTGGGTCGAGAACCCTATTTATTTATGGCCCTAGTGGCATGTTGAGAGTGTCTGGTTGTGTGAGGCCGAGGGCCAATATTGTGAGGATGTTATGATATGAGAGAGGCCGAGTGCCTGAGAGTGTTTTTATGCCATGATTTGGCTTGATATTAGAGCTTGGTCTGTAGGAGCCCCTCCGGAGTCTGTACACATCCCTAGTGACCGCAGGTACCTACTGAGTGCGAGTGCCGAGTGATGCGTGATTGGAATGTATGAGTGACTGTGAGGTGCTGAGTGACTGTTACTGAGTGATGGTGAGGTGCTGAGGGAATATTTTTGAGTGATGATTATGCCCGAGGGGCAGTTTTATGATGATATTTAACGAAGTTTGATTATGATTCGTTTCATCTTTCAAACTGATATTTTTGGAGTTTTACTAAGAAATACTGGAAAATATACTTGTTTCAAAGGATTTTACGGAAACTGGTTTTTGAACTTATGTACACTTTATCGAGACTTGGCATTTACTGTTTGTGGATTGGTGTATTTTTTGCTTTGTGCTTCTTATTCTTCAGACTGTGATTTATTTTCATTACTACTGAGTTGGCGTACTCATCATTACTCCCTGCACCTCTGTGTGCAGATCTAGGTACTGGTTCGGAGCAGTAGCCATCCGAGTTCATTATCGTCAGTTTTTGGGATTTCGAGGTAGTTTTTCAGCGTCCGCAGCTTCTCCATTTCCCTTCCTTTATTAGTATTAGTATTTTATTCATAGACATTGTTTATGACATTAGCAGAACTAGTTTTATTCTTAGATGCTCGTGATCGGTTGACTCCAGTCTTGGGGGATTTGTTTAGATTGTTAGTTTTTATTATGCTTGCTTAAAGACTTAGAGGAATTTTTATTATAGTCAGTTTGCTGTTTATTATTGATTTTTGAGAAATTATATTAAAATAAATGTGTAGTTATTTGATGGTTGGCTAGCCTAATTCCACGATAGGTGCCATCACGATTGTTAGGATTTGGGGTCGTGACAAGTTGGTATTAGAGCACTAGGTTACATAGGACTCAACGGTCATGAGCAAGTTTAGTAGAGTCTTGCGGATCGGTACAGAGACGTCTGTAATTATCTTCGAGAGGCTACAAAACTCTTAGGAAAAATCTCATTTTCTTGAACTCTTTCCTGCCATTCTATTGGTTCTTGAAATCTACACTACTGTTGTTTAATTTTCACACAAATGGTGAGGACACGCGGTATTGATCAGGTGACCAGACACCAGCCAGACCCACAAGGGGTCGAGGCCGTAGTGGAGTTAGGGGACCAACCCGCGTAGCAGCCGAGACAGTACCAGTGGATCCCCCTACTATTCAGGATCAGGTTCCCGCTGAGGGTGCTCCAGCGGGACAGGCTCAGGCACCGATAGTGGCTATTGTCATTCCGGGTCTTCAGGAGACCCTGGCTCAGATATTGACAGTGTGTACCAGTTTGGCTCAGGAAGTTGCTATGTCTACTACTATCGCTACAGCTCAGGCCGGGGGAGGCACCCAGACTCCAGCTGCCCGAACACTTGAGCAGGTCGTACATGGTATTCAGGCACCGGGGGTAGTCCCAGCCCAGCCGGTTGCCCCAGTTCAGGACTATGTAGTCCCAGTCATGCCCGAGGATGAGAAACGTAGGCTGGAGAGGTTCAGTAGACTTCAACCTCCGACTTTCAGCGGCACAGAGGGTGAGGATGCCCAAGGTTTTCTAGATAAGTGCCAAAGGATACTCCAGACTGCCGGTATTGTGGAGACCAGTGGGGTCTCGTTTGCTACATTTCAGTTTGTTGGTGCTGCTTTCACTTGGTGGGAGGCATTTGAGAGGCGTAGGACGGTTGGTTCAGCACCCCTTACTTGGCAACAATTCTCCATGATTTTTTGGAGAAGTATGTTCCTCATCCCCACAGAGAGGAGTGGCGCACGCAGTTTGAGCAGCTGCGCTAGGGAGAGTTGTTAGTCACTCAGAACGAGATGTGATTTTCCGAGTTGGCTAGACATGCTTCTGAGTTAGTCCCTATTGATAGGGAGAGGATCAGGAGGTTTGTAGATGGTCTCATGTATCAGCTTTGAATTTTGATGATCCGGGAGAGAGTGTCTGGAGCTACATTAGAGCAGGTTGTTTACATTGCTCAGGATATTGAGTCGGTTCGCGGGCAGGAGCGTGATGAGAGGGAGTCCAAGAGGTCTCGGGGATCAGGTAGTTTCAGTGGTGCCCTTTCTAGAGGGCAGTTTCAGCACAGTAGAAGCCGTTCATTTAGACCTCCCCAGCCAGTTCGCTCAGCTTATATTGGCGCATCTTCTGGGCAGGCTCCTCCAAGTTATCATCTGGGACGTTCATCTTTTAGTTCCCTTCCAGCTCAGAGCTCATCCAAAGCATCATCATATCAGGGTTCGTCTATGTATGGTTCATCCGGTGATTATCATGGTGGCAGGGGTTCTCTTCCTTCCCCATCTCCAGCTCCAGGTAGTCGTTTTGAGTGTGGAGAGTTTGGACATGGGTTGAGACAGTGTCCTCTTCGTGCTAGTAGTTCATCTCAGCAGAGTGTTCAACCCTCGACTTCTGCCCCAGTCACTTCACCACCTACCCAGGCAGCCAGAGGTGTTGGTCAGGCAGCTAGAGGCCGCCCTAGAGGGGGAGGTCGAGCAGGTGGAATCCATCCACGTATCTATGCACTCCCAACTAGGCCTGATGTTATGGCCTCCGATACGGTGATTACAGGTAATATCTCAGTTTATCACAGTGATGCTTTGGCTTTATTTGACCCTGGTTCCACATACTCTTATGTTTCATCATATTTTGCTCACTTTCTGAATATGCCCCGTTAGTCTTTAGTTATGTCTGTTCATGTTTTGACTCCGGTGGGCGATACTATTGTTGTGGACCGTGTGTACCGGTCGTGTGTTATATATATTGGGGATCTGGAGACCCGAGTGGACTTGATGTTACTCAGTATGGTTGATTTTGATGTGATGCTGGGCATGGATTGGTTATCCCCATCTCATGCTATTCTTGATTGTCACGCTAAGACTGTGACCCTGGCTATGCCCGGAGTTCCTAGAGTTGAGTGGAGAGGGTCTATAGAGCATGTGCCTAGCAGAGTGATTTCTTATTTGAAGGCTCAGCGTATGGTTGAGAAAGGGTGTAAGTCTTATCTTGCTTTTGTGAGGGATGTTAGTAGTGAGACTCCTTCTGTTGATTCTGTTCCTGTGGTCCGTGATTTTCTGGACGTATTTCCTGTAGACCTGCCAAGCATGCCACTTGACAGGGATGTTGATTTTTGTATTGACTTGGTGCCAGGCACCCAGCCTATCTCTAATCCACCTTATCGTATGGCACCAGCGGAGTTGAAAGAATTGAAAGAGCAGCTTCAGGAGCTCTTAGATAAGGGGTTCATTCGGCCTAGTGTGTCACCTTGGGGTGCACCGGTGTTGTTTGTGAAAAAGAAGGATGGATCTATGCGCATGTGTATTGATTATAGATAGCTAAATAAGGTTACGGTGGAGAACCGGTATCCTTTGCCCCATATTGACGACTTGTTTGACCAGCTTCAGGGAGCTAGAGTGTTCTCTAAGATTGATTTGAGATCCGGGTATCATCAGTTGAAGATTCGGGATTCTGACATTTCGAAGACTGCTTTTAGGACTAGATATGGTCATTATGAGTTTCTGGTTATGTCATTCGGGCTGACCAATGCCCCAGCCGCGTTCATGCAATTGATGAACAACGTGTTTCAGCCTTACCTTGATTCTTTCAGCATTGTGTTTATTGATGACATCCTGGTGTATTCTCGTAGCCAGGAGTAGCATGCTCAGTATTTGAGAGTTGTGCTACAGAGGTTGAGGGAGGAGAAGCTTTATGCAAAATTCTCCAAGTGTGAGTTTTGGCTTGGTTCAGTAGCTTTCTTGGGGCACGTGGTGTCTAGTGAGGGTATTCAAGTTGATCCGAAGAAGATTGAGGCGGTGCAGAGTTGGCCCAGACCGTCCTCAGCTATAGATATTAGGAGTTTCCTTGGTCTGGCGGGATATTACCGTCGCTTTTTGGAGGGATTCTCTTCTATTGCTTAACCTTTGACCAGATTGACCCAGAAGGGTGCTCCATTCAGATGGTTCGATGAGTGTGAGGAGAGCTTTCAGAAGCTCAAGTTAACATTGACCACAACTCCAGTTTTGGTTTTACCTACTTGTTCGGGTTTTTATACAGTCTACTGTGATGCTTCCAGAGTCAGTTCAGGAATGACACTGATGCAGGACGGTAGGGTGATTGCCTATGCGTCTAGACAGTTAAAGGTGCACGAGAAGAATTATCCAGTGCACGATCTTGAGTTAGCTGCCATTGTTCATGCCTTAAAGATTTGGCGCCATTATTTGTATGGGGTACTGTGTGAGATTTTCACGGATCATAGTAGTCTCAGTATCTGCTGAAGCAGAAGGACTTGACTTTGCGTCAGAGAAGGTGGTTAGAGCTTCTCAAGGATTATGACCTCACTATTTTGTACCATCCGGGGAAGGCCAATGTAGTGGCCGATGCTTTGAGTCGCAGAGCCGAGAGTTTGGGAAGTCTAGCTTACCTTTCAGCAGCAGAGCGACCTTTATCACTTGATGTTCAGGCTTTAGCGGTTTAGTTGGTGAGATTGGATTTGTTAGAGCCTCCGGGGGTATTAGCTAGCATGTCTTCCCGGTCTTCTCTTTATGATCAGATTAGAGCACGCTAGTATGATGACCGACATTAGTTAGTTCTTCAGGAAAGGGTCCGTCGAGGTGATGCCAGGGATGTGACTATTGGTGATGACGCGGTTATGAGGATGTAGGGTTGTATTTGCGTGCCCAATGTGGATGGTCTTAGAGAGTTGATATTGGTTGGTTTGAGACGGGTGAGGTTAGGCTATTAGGCATAGATTTGATTCGGGATGCGTTAGAGAAGGTGAAGTTGATTCAGGAGCGACTTCGCACTGCACAGTCTAGGCAGAAGAGTTATGTGGACTGGAAGGTCCGGGATGTGTCTTTTATGGAAGGTGATAAGGTACTTGATGTTTTAGACTTCAATACTACACAATATTATAAGTTAATTGTGCAGTACCCAATTTTCGAGTGATGTCTAATAAGAAGAACCAGGTTCTTGTTAGTCTACTACTTACTACTATTTGCGGAATAATTAAGCAGTAATAGTAAAGACACAAAGATTTTTACGTGGAAAACACCTGGCTCAAAAGGTGAAAAAACCACGACCTACTCCTCAGTAGGATTTGCTCAAAACTCTTCACTAAACTCTGAGCCAAAACGGACTTACAAAATAAACTCTTTTGTAATCCTAGGACTAACTCTAATCCTTTTTGTATCTAACTAGCCTCTAGCTAATTTCTACATAATTCAAGCTAACTCTAACTTGATCAGCTTGTACCTATTACAATTGCTTCTATGAAAGCTGATAAGATACAGTATTTAAACTCCTACTACAATCAACTAGACTCAATATACAAACGATGGAACTGTTTCTTCTAGTTGAACTGCAGCCTTTGTATTCGCACAACAATTCTGCTTGCAAAACCTCTGGAACTTTTGCTTCAGAACTTGATTCACTTTTGCACTTGTGCGTCACTTCTTTCAGAAGTAATACATTGATTAATTATAGAGTCCGTTTGTTGAGTCCATGATTCAATTCTGATCCAACTCTTCCTTCGTAAACGAGTTTTATTGTGACTCAACTTCCTTCATCTATTTTTGTCCTAGCTGAAAGCAACTTCTATCTTCGCTTATCAATTTGCAACCTTTTTGTATTAGGAGACATTCTCTTAGTTCTTTGATACTTAGAAATCACTGATATCTCCTAGACTTGTACGATTTGTGATCCAACTGCTTCATTCAGAAGTGTATGCTATGATGGACCTGGTTCAACTGGACGCCTTTTGTCAATCTTCAAAATCCATTTAGTGACATGGGCCAACAAACTCCCCTTTTTGATGATGAAAAACTCTGTGCATTTAACTTGTATACACATCCAACACTTTGTATTTTAGTGAGCATTAATTATCAAGAACCAGGTTCATTAGGTTATAAATATCACTTCAAAGATTTTTTAAAATTTAAACAATAACTGTATCACATCTTCCTCCTTTTGGCATCATCGAAAAGTTGCAAAATTATACTTACCAGTAATTAATTCTTACTCATGGCCAATTTAGGCAACTGCAGGTGCAAACATGATTAATCAACACAAGAAACTAAAAATGTAAGTTAAATCATAAATAGAGACATTTGGCAAAACACCAAGCTTTCATTTGATTAACATGGTTGATCAACACCAAAACAGATTAAAACAAAGACAACCAAAACATGAGTACGACAGAACTAAAAACTGAAACAAACACACTTGACACATTCCCAAACTGGGCACTTGATAGGAAAGAAAGGGGTAGTTATGGAAATTCCTAAGTTTGGGGTGGTGCAGAAGAGGCAGGATTCTTGGCTTGGAGAAGAGACAACATTTGGTGTAAGACACTCTCATTTTTCTCCTTCTCCTTGGCTAATTCAGCTTTGAGAGCATCACGCTCACCTTCCACCTCAACCAAATGAGTCTTCAAGCGAAGGATCTCCATATCCTTTTGCTCACTTTCTTGCACCAGAGTACAGACCTTGTTGTTGACCGGTTGCTTCCGAGATGAACCAGGTTCATCTGTCGGGGCACTGACAGTGTAATCACATGACAACAAAGTGTCCTTCCCAAAGAAATCTTTTGCAGTAGCCATTTCAGCCTTCTTTGTGGGAACTCAAAAATGACCCAGAACTGCAGTAAGGATAAAGACATAAGGAATCCCATGGGCCTTGGTGCCATTTACCACCTTGTCCAAAAGCTGGATGATCAAAGATGGCCAATTGATTTGCTTGCCTCTGTATAGGCACTCCATGAGCGTTAGATCCATATAGTTGGCAATGTGCCTACGTTCTTGTCTTGGCAGCTGAAATTTAATAACAAACTCAAAGAACAACTTGTGTTCAGGATTCATCTCGCTTTTGTACACTGCCCTGGGATCAGGCTCTTCTTCATTGTCACAAAAGAATCTGGTGATGGTAAGTGTTGAGGCCATTTCATCCAAGAAAGGCCATCTCTGCCTTGTATAATCGTCATATCCCTCAGAATGAATGTCTAGAATGACTCCCAGTTCTTGAGCGTCAAAGGAGACTTCAACTCCCCTGACCAATGATGTAACCCTTCCTCCAATAACTGTCGCATTCCCCATGAATTCCACTACCTCATTTATGACCAGCCTTCCCTCCAAGAGAAGGACCATGTCCTTCCAGCCTTGAGCTGCCAGAAAATCAACTAAGTACCTCATACCCGGCTCCTCCAAGTCCTTCAGTAACTTTCCCTTCAAAATATGTCTCTTGCCAAACAATGCAACTCTGTGAAATGACACTTCTCCAACCTCCTTCTCATCATCTCCACTCCAATCAGGATCATTATCTTTCTC
>ML288651.1:0-14271 GCA_005239495.1 Nicotiana undulata
GTTATTGGTCCTTCATATATTCATCAGCTAAAATGTTAGTAAGGGAGTAACTTATATGGCTTGTAGAAAGACAGAAACTTTGGTTCAATTCAAGTAACACTTTTCTGGTGTGCTAGTTTATTTTCTTTGGTCAAATATAGGGGTTAATCCTACGTAATGTCCTAAATTTTACCCACTATAAGATAAAGTCAAAGTACTATTTTTGTCACAAGAGGGAGGCGAAGTTAGTGGTTACAGCTGCGAAAACGACATCGTTCAAATGCTTGTATGCAGAACTTGAGGAAAGAGTCTGAAATAAGAAGTTGTACATGCTAGCCAATGCAAAAGATTGGAGGGCCCGAGACCTGGTTCAAGTGAAGTGCATCAAAGAAGATGAAAGGCGAAGTGTTGGTGGAAGAGGCAAATGTTAAACCAAGATGGCAGACATACTTCCATAAACTCTTGAATGGCTTGTAGAAAGCGAGAAACTTTGGTGATTCATTCCAAGTAACACTTTTCTGGGGTGTTCTACTTTAAGTTGTCAATGATCACAACACGAAGTCTACGCTTTAGCTTGTAGTGTGAAACTAAGATTTCTTTGGTTAAATAGAGGGGTTAATCCCAGTATGTTCACTGAATTTTATCCACTTGACCATGAAGTCAAAAGATGTTTTTTTCATTTTGGTCACAATAACTGAACTTTACCCACCATGACAGTCAAGTTATCACTTTTACTAACTTACCAATTACAATGTTTTATCACTTATATTTAGCCATAATCACCTTAAAAATGAAGTAAAAGTTTTTTAAACTATTCGTCAATAGAACTATTTTTTTTGGTTTCCCGCCCGGTATCCGGTACTCACATTGGGGTCCGACTAAATCTGGATTCGCGCCGGGAAGTCCCACATTGGGGGTAAAGTACTACCTAACAAAGGCGACTCCATACCCAGGGACCGAGTCCTCTGGTTAAGGATGAAGGAGTACTTACCACTCTACCACAACCCTTGTTGGTTCGTCAATAGAACTTAAACTCGTATGACATACCTATCTCATAGATAAGCCCTGATAAAGCAGAGCAACCGGGGCCTCCTGTTATCCAAAGTAGAATAGGGTCTGATTCTGGATTAGACTCTGACTTAATAAAATAGTAGAATAGTTGCACATCTTCAGAATCACCTACTCCAATATACCTGGAAACACAGTTTTAATCTAATTAATATCATAACTTAAACCATACTAATGTGTAATGATTCTCATAAAGAAAACTACAAACATATTGAGGAAACTAAAATAGCGTAATTAATTTCCTAGCTTCTCACCCAGTTTCCAGTTCAAATGGAAGCGGTCCTTGAAATCCAGGAAGAAACTTCACTGGTGAACCAGCTAATGCAAGCTGTGAACATAGCTCTGTTACAAGAAGAACTAAAAGCAAATAACTTAGCTCTATTTTTGCCATATTACTTATGCAATAAAGTTTGCTTAAGTCATGCATAAATAATAGTATTACTCTAGCTTGGACAAAACACTACAAGACAAAAGGATAGTAGATACGTGACAGCGTATTCAAGTTGATGATCATCTCTTTCTTCTCTTCCAATGATAATTCTATTGTCTAATCATCATTGCTTTTCTTTTTCTGACAATTTGTTTTGGCGCTGTGACGTCTATTTCTTAGACATAGTACTTCAGTCCAATGCCGTAAACATCACAAACGGGGTATCATGTTATCATTTTAAATTCATACAATTGACTCTACGAAACATTTGGGAGGTTGTTTGATACAGACGTGCATGAAAGAAAAGATGCAGACAGAAGATAGATTGTTATGAGACATCTGTACTTATCTTCGAGAGGCTACAAGGCTGTTAGGAGCACTTCCCTTCTTGATTCCTCTTCGTGCGGTTTGATTCCATTAGAGCTTATGCCTTCATTTCCTTACTACTCAATCTTATGCGATGAGGAGCCCTCATTTCCTTACTACTCAATCTTATGCGATGAGGAGCCCTGGTTAGCAATTGGGAATCGAGTAGTTGTAGTCGTACTGCAGGCGTGGTGCATGATGTTTCTCCCTGCGTATTCAGGTAGGCTATTATCGTCACCTTGTGGAAGGGTATTTTGTCATTTCAACCCAGCATTTGTAGTTCCTATGGTTTCAAGGCTATGCACAAACTATCATGATGTTCATGCGTTGTCATCCCACACTTTGGTTGGGTGCTTGTTTATATGTTGAGGCAATGAATGACTTGAAAGGAGGATTTGTCAGTGCATGGTCTAGAGGTTCGACATTTAATTCCAACGGAGGAAAGAAAATCAAACTATGGATGTTCAATCTTTAGTTGATGGAGTAACGAGACTTGAAACGAGACTTGAAATTTTCGAGCGTGGTGTTGTCATCCTTGTTTGAACGCATTAAGGTTCGCCGACGTTATGGTCTTCTATGGTTTTCCTTGGGGGCAGGGTGTTGTGAAATGGTGCTTGAGAAGCGATTGTTAGAGAAGGCGGTGTGTAGCGGTTTTGAGAATTGAATCAGGGTTTTGAGAATTGAATCAGTTTTTCTAATGCTGAAGACTCGAGAAAGCTGATTTTCGAAGAGGCTTAGAGTTGGTAGCAATTTATTAGTTCAGGTGCTACAGAGATGGATTACGATTTGAGGCAGTATTTTGGCAGCAAAGAAGAAGGAAGGACATGGTGGGAGGTGTTCCATGGTAGTTGAATTGCTAGAAGGTCAAGTATGAACGACAGAGGTCGAGAAGTTGCTTAAGGAGATGGTTTAACCGGAGTGGGAGTAGCAGGGTAGCATATGTATTCTGTGGTAGGATAGTTACTGCCTTGAGAAAGGTTAGAGCCATTTGGGAATCATGGCGGAAAGTGAATAGGTCTACGAATTTTATTTGGGATGGTTTCTACTGTACTAAGGAAGATTAAATATGGCAGAGAGGGGTTTGCTTGAAATGAAGAAGGGTGTGAAAACTTGATTATCGTTTTTGGGATGCAATGTGACTTCGCGTTTGGAATGTATTATTGGATTTTAGTTGATGTCTATGGGGAATGAATAGACTTTTACAGTTGGTGGACGAGTATGGACTCAGGAAGGTTTATTGATTTCGTAGTAGGAGTACCCAGTGCAGTGTCGTTAGAAGATGTCAGTATGGAATCACACATGTGGGCTATCTCCTATGGGCAGGTTAGCGATTGCGTGATTTTGATAAAGTTTCTCCAAAGAGTTCTACTTACTACTCTAAGGTCGAATATGCGATCATGGCTGATAATTCGGAATGTTCATGAAAAGTTTAATAAGATATTTCGAGAAATTTGGCAGGTTAACGGTGCGAGATCATGGTGATTGAGAATGAGGAATTCTTGTGGGTTCTACATTTTGTGACGGTAACTTAAAGCTAAGTGGGGGAACCCACCATCTACGATTGGATCGCGTAGTTGTCTGCTTCTGCGGATTCTGGTTATCGATGCATTGGTGGATTATTTATGACAAAGAAAAGAAAACATCAGAGGTAATTCGAGCAAAGAATTTGATGAATATGTGTTATATTTTGCCTTATCTATTTAGGTGCATGTTTTGGGAAGACTTAGAGTTTATGCTTCTTGTGGATGTGATTTACTAGAGAAATAATTTATCTGCTTTAGAGTGTTCATGCCCTGACAACGAACTAGAGTTTGTCTTATATTCGGGACCAAGTCAGAGTGGGTAAATAGTGGTTCTAATGGGTTCATTATATGGCTGAAGACCGGGATTTTGCAGTAGAGTATGAATAATACTTGGAGAATTTTCTATATTATTACGTGTTTGGATAAAAGTGCCGAAATTAATTATAAGCAGCTGAAACTATTTGATTAAAAAGTGTTGATAAGCTTTTTTTTTTTAATGTTAAAATGACTTAAATGACCTTATAACAATTTACACTACTATAATGTTATTTTCTTCAAAATTTAAGATTCTACCTATTTATTATGTTATTTTAATTATAAAAATGACTAGTTAATATTTTTTTATAAATATAATTTATGTTATGATAAGTATACAATCATAAATTAAAAGGGGTGAAGTATAAATTAACAAAGTAAAAAACCTAATAATGCACACAATGTTTGTAGAGAAGAAACAAACACTTAATATGTATTGAAGAACTGAGATAAGGTAAAACTATACGAAAAATTTTGTTTTAAAAAGAAGTATTTTAGGGATAGAATATTAATTATTTTGGTCAATCCTAAAGTGCAAGCTGAAATTTGACAAGTTGGGGAGACCAACTTATGACTTTTGGCTTATTTTCGGCTTATAAGCATTTAACTTATAAATACTTTTAATTTTACCAAACGCATAAATAAACCAAAAAGTACTTATAAGCCATTTTGATCGGCTTATAAGCTTAGCCAAACACCCTCTTCGTAGTGCGAGAAAATGTAACTTTTCTTAAATTTTATATAATATACATCTCATTTGTTGTTAGTTGCATATCACATTGGTGACAATTCTCAATTTGATGAGTCATTGTTTGAGAAATTTTATGCTGCTTCCAAAGGTGTCGAATTTTCGTTCAAATCAAATGACCTATTGTTTGAAGTTAGGTGCGAAATTTTTTACTAAGCAAGCATAGAAGATGGTAACATTTCACGGGCTTAATTAGGGTGCTCGATAAGTTTATAACTTCGTATTTGTTTGAATTTTGATTAAATTAATTTGTTATCTGAAGGGCCACTTTCTTCTCAAATATTTCAGTTACACTTATACACTTCTCAAATATTATCTCCTTTGTGTGACATTTAGTAATTATAGATCAAATGCTGAATTTGTAAGAATGAATTCGACTGTTTGTTTTCAAACATTAAAAATTATCTATTATGCCAGTTTGTAATTCTTCGTCAATAGAATCTGTCGTTAGAAAAAAATATTATGCTCTCATTTTCTTGATCCTAAGAACTCGCACTTCTTAGAATTTTGAGATTGATAATAGGTGAATTAGACTATATTTTCGCCTTTAATGAACCATACTTTATTATGTTTTTAGTGTGAATATTGATAACAAATGCTCTGATTAGTGTTTTTTGTGCTTTGCAGGATATATTCGATGAGAGGAGACACTTTGGAGTTATTTGGAGTCAATTAAGGGAGTTCGAGGCCAATCGAGTGGAACCTGTGAGAAAGCACAAGAGAAAGAGCTGAAAATCGCTAGAACCTGGTCAACCGCAACACTGAAGCATAAATAACTGAAGGCCACCGTGGTCGCGCCGCGTTCCTGCCGCGACCGCGGGCGACATCTGACAAGCCTGGAAAATTGAAGGACTTAAGTGCAAAACACGGGATTAATTTGCCAAGACCCTATTTAAACAATGTAATCCGCCCAAGAGAGGGAGATCCTTAATTTTAGACTCAAGTAGGAGGCAAGAACTCATTGTGAGAAGACAAGACACCATTAGAGTTTTACATCTTGTTCTTTTCATCTTTATTTTTGAGCTTTATGAATTCTTTTGGGTTTTTACTGTTATTGAGCATGAGTAGCTAGATTTCTTAATCTAAGGTTGTTGGTGGAACCCGTTGGGGATGAACTAATTGTGGTATTAATATAGTTTTGTTGGTTGTTTATCTTTATTTGTTCAACTACATTATTGTTGTAGTTGATTGAAGGGCCCTCAATTAGCTGTTCCTATTTATTATGTATCTACTTGAGAGAGAGTGCATATTTAGGTAGTTGTTTGAACACCACCACCCCCGGAGTATAGGAGAAAGTCATAACCGAGGGTTTAGAGGTTGGATTAGAAATAACGATACCTCGGGTGCAGTCTAAAGTGAACTATAATGCAATATAGCTAGCGTAACTTGAGAAAGTGCGTCTAGTAAATTATCATAATTACTTGAGAGAGATTTATGATAACTAGAGTGTTCATGATTGATATAGAGACAACTAAATCAAAACTATAGGAAGTACACAAGAAGGAAGTTCACTAACGGGGGAAACCATAACCTTAGACATTTAATCCAATTGTTTACATCCCATTGCTAGTTAATCTTTAGTTTTTTTTATATATTTTTGTTCAACTATAGTAGTATAAAAACAACACCAAGTGATATTTACAACGTTTAAGAAAGTTGACTAGTGAGAATTGATAATCTAACAATAACAACTGATACGTTGATTCCCTGTGAGATTCGGCTCTGGGTTAAATACTTAGATTATATTTGCAACACCCGCTTAGTCTTTTCATAAGACATAGTTGAGCGTGATCTGAGATCTTTTAATTTATTCCTCAATTATTGGAGTTGATTTTGGAACTAAGGTTTTGGTAGAAGAAAAGCTCCTTATTGGTGTGACTAGGGGTGTCCAAACTGAATCGAAAAATCGCATCAAACCGAAAAACAACCAAATCGATTAAAAAATCCGATTAAGTTTGGTTTGACTTTGTTTGGTATTGAATAAAAAAATCCGAACCAAACCGATATATTAATATATAATTTTCTATACATATTTTTAAGACTTTATATTGAATTTTCTTTAAAAAATGTAAAAATATTTGGGATTCTCATGTGTTAACCTTGAAAGTGTACATTGACGGAAAATTATTGATAGATGACTAAGAAAATAACTATCATGTGTTACTAACAAAATTCTCCAATATTTTAATAGATCATATGTTTGTCAATTTTTTCAATATTTATAAAACATATATTCACTTATCAAAACTTTATCTATAACTTTAACAAAGTATGATTCGAATAATATTCATGTAACAAAAAAACTCGAAAACCCGAAAAGTCCGACAAAATCAAACCAATCCAAACTGATATAGTTGGTTAGGTTTGGTTTTGATAAAAATCGAATTAACCCGGTCCATGTACATCCCTAGGTGTGAACATAGCACATGCCGATGGTTTACCAAAGATAAAACCCAATTTTGTTTCCTTAGAGGACATTTTGTGGCTAATCGAAGTATTTCATTTATATAAATTTTCATCTTTTCAAAATGCAAACTAATAATGATCTAAAAGGTTTTAATTGTGTGTGGTAAGTAGTATTTAGAATATCCAATTTACAATAACAACAACTATATACCCTGTATAATCCTACAAGTGGGGTCTGGAGAGGATAATGTGTACGCAGACCTTAACCTTATCTGGAGAGGTAGATAAGGTGTTTCTAATAGACCATCGGCTCAAGATAAGGTGTTAAAGGAATTAAAATATCAAGTTTATGTAATTAATTTTTTTTATCCTTTAATACTCCTTGAAATTTCTTAGTTAGATATTATAACTTAGATAAACAATTTACTAACATATTAGCGATTGGAAAATCATAATTTACAAGAATATATAAAAGGATAGAAACTCGATGGATCATTGATCTAAGAGTATCTGGATGCTACTTTTATTCCATCTTTTGTGGAACGAGTTTGAAGTGTTGGATTTTGGGATCGAAATCGGAGACAAACAATAGAATAGAGATTGGTTTACAAACGAGAGGAAAAGAATATAATAAACTTATTTTTTCTCTCATTTTTTTTGTTTCTTTTTCTGTTTCCTTTATTAATTTAATTTCCTCTTTAGTTATTTTGAGAGAATTGAATAAATGCCAACTTTATGTAATGGACGTGTCAACACTTCATGCTAAGAGACGAAATACTAACAAAAAGATTTTAGATGAAGAAAAATGCACATCTGACTCTCAGATTTACAGTTCTCATATTTTTGTGTAACCGTTTTCTTTCTCTCTTTTAGTTTGCTTATTTTGTAAATATTTAGTTTGTTTAGTTTGCCTATGCTGAACTAATTAAATGGGTTCATGTATCTCAAACATTTTATACAAAATGTTCATAGATTATGAGGAGACGGTAGAAACATGAAAAAATATAGTATATTCGATTAATAGAAACAACTTTCTTTTATCAGAATTTATGATATAATTTATTTATATATATATATATATATATATATATATATATTAATTATTTTTCATGTTCGCGCATGTAAATACACTAGTTCAAGTAAAATGCTGGAATAGGACTCCTTGGATATGGTTCATCTAATTCTAGCTGAAGAAGAGAGGCAGGCACCTTCAGGCCATATCATTTTATTGACACATTTTCATAATATATATTTATACTACTAAAAACTGAACCTTGACTTGGATTTTATTCTATTAAGACTATGACCTTCTCCCCTTGAAATAAGAAATGAATGTTTGAACTGTGCCAATGGAATCTTGATTACAAGGGCTTGTAAGACATCCACCTTTTGAGCATGGCCAGACATTCACGAGGCTTATACTCTGGTGCAGTATGCCCTGCTCCCTGTAACAAAATAATGCAATTTAAACACCAACTATTTGACAAAAAATTTAGCGAGAGAAGAAAGTGAAAGAGATAGATTGAAGAGACTAGTTTTCAGTAGGAGATTCTCTTGCCTTCACTGTGGCAAATGTCATCCGATTTGAGTAACTTCTCGTGTAACTGAGAAAGAAAAAAGAGAGTTTAAAGTTCTATACGCTGATAGAGTTTATGACTAGTGTACAATGTCTTTGATCAAGAACTAACCCGGCAACTTGATTGTCAACAATCCAGGGTCGCCAATCATCAACAATGGAGTAGTTAAGAGATTTTATCCATGCTTGAGTTGATAGGGAGTTAACAATCTTGTCATGATCTCCACTGCTTAATTCAAAAACATAGAAAACCTAGTATTTAATTTCACAGAGAAAATAATGTTCAACTATTTGTGTTGGTAGTTATTCCAATCTTGCAACAGATATTCTTACTCAACCTGTATATAAGAGATCTGTAACCTTTAGCACTAAGGTTTGCATGATATGGTATGCTGCTCATGACTGTCTTATGGAATTTCAAACTTGCACATCTCAACCATTTTCCAATAGTTCCCTGTAATCAAATTGATCATATTTTAGTTTTGTGTAGCACACTTTGTTATATTTTGTTATTTTTCAACAAGAACTAAGGGCA
Organism: Nicotiana undulata; assembly: GCA_005239495.1. Classification (NCBI taxonomy): domain Eukaryota; kingdom Viridiplantae; phylum Streptophyta; class Magnoliopsida; order Solanales; family Solanaceae; genus Nicotiana; species Nicotiana undulata. Next base: position 8,947 of record ML288651.1, read on the forward strand.
GTGCGGTGCACAAAGTATTCTGCATTCACGCAGGGTCCCGGGAAGGCCGCATCCCAAGGGGTTGTGATTTGGATAGCCTACCCTAATGCAAGCATTACTGCTTCCACGCCTCAAATCGTTGACCTATAGATTGCACAGAGATATGTTTACTACTTCTAACGTACCTTTCGGATATGGAGGGCCTCTCTAACTTGGCCATCATCAGCCCAATGAGTAGAATGTATGTACCAATCATTCTAAATCAATTGCAAGTTGTAAATTATCGTAAGTATCTCAGTGAAACAAAAATTCAATAGCATAAAGAATGCAAGACTTTGTTGATGAGTACCCACGCGACACTTTAGCGCAGGAAGTTGTTGAGGATTGTTAAGTTGATGAAACTTCTCATCAAGAGATCTTCTTTGGCCAAACAATAGGTGTGGCTTTGGTGAAGCAAACTGACATTGGGGCTCCAGAATATGGGGTTCATAAATTCTTTCTATAAGCTGCATATGGTCAGTATGTTAATGTCAAAAAAACAAAAAAAAAAAAAACACAGATGATATTTGATTTTCCTCAAAATAGGATCCAACCTCTTGAAATGTCTGAATATCTTGCAAACACTGTGTATTGCTTGGATCAATATTTTGATACTCTCCTTTACAATTTCTCTTCAAGGACTATTTGAGAAAGGGAAATCAATTAGTTCTAAGGGCAATGTAGGCAAACTAAATTAAAGCGCATAACTTAAGGTGGGACTTATTCAAGGTTTCAAATTAGATACACATTTGGCTTATCGAGAAATAAGTCCCATTCCAAAGGAAAACCAACCTCATAGAGTTCATCAGAAATAAGTCTCATTCCGTAAGCAAATGGAATGTCATAATTCTTTTCACCTTTAAAAGTCGATGGATTTCCGATTAAATATCCCTGAAACCATTTGACGAGAGATATCAGGTCATACATTTTGCAAATCAACTCACATTCTTCAGTGACTTTTATTTCTGCGTGATGCCCATGAAGGAGGGGGCTGATGAGGGCGGGTCAAGCAGGACTGACAAGCTTCTAGACTGGCAAACTTCTGAATAAGCGGTGCACATGTTACCTTAGAAGAATCCCACATCGGAATGAGAGAGGAAAGTGATGAACTTTATAAGGCATGATACAAGTTCACATGGTACGCGCGCTTTTGGGGCTCGAGGCGGCGTAGCTCGAAAGACAAATCCGCGCAAGTCTAGGCCCAAAGCGGACGATACGTGCCATGGGCTTGGGTCGTGACATTCTGATAACAATTTCGTTACAAATTCTAAGTTGGTATATAATATGTCTACTTATTTATACAAGAAAAATGACAAACCTTAAGATCCATAAATGGTTTGATTCCCATTTCATTCTCTGCATATCACAAAGTCACAAAATGTGAGAGCATAGTACAAGAACAGAATACCTTACTACCTTAGGCTGCCATTACTTGTTTCACAACTATTTGAGGGAAAATATAATCTTACTAGTTGCTATAATTTGAGTAATGATGGGAACGAGCATCCCCGAATACGAGTCGCCGCCAACATACAATGGATTCTTTAAGAATTCTGGGCGATCAAGGAACCACTGCAAACAAATTCTTATTGAATAACATTGAGGGGCAAATACATTTAACTAATAATTTGGTGAAGAATCTAATTACCTTGTAAAGGAACTCATATGCTTGATTACTTGCTTGTAAATCAGATGACTGTAAAGCTGCTGGAGTTGTTGCATAGGAAAATCCAGTGCCTACTGGTAAGTCTATGAAAATAATGTTTGCCACCTAATAATTCAATCATATTTTCAACATTTTGTGTCGTGCAGAAACCTTATGTACATAGTATAATTCACAGTCAAGTACTCACCTTTGTCCATGAGTAAGGATTCAGTATCATTGTATGCAAACTCCCATTGTATTCCACTGCCTCAAAAGTTATTGGTCCTTCATATATTCATCAGCTAAAATGTTAGTAAGGGAGTAACTTATATGGCTTGCAGAAAGACAGAAACTTTGGTTCAATTCAAGTAACACTTTTCTGGTGTGCTAGTTTATTTTCTTTGGTCAAATATAGGGGTTAATCCTACGTAATGTGACTAAATTTTACCCACTATAAGATAAAGTCAAAGTACTATTTTTGTCACAAGAGGGAGGCGAAGTTAGTGGTTACAGCTGCGAACACGACATCGTTCAAATGCTTGTATACAGAACTTGAGGAAAGAGTCTGAAATAAGAAGTTGTACATGCTAGCCAATGCAAAAGATTGGAGGGCCCGAGACCCGGTTCAAGTGAAGTGCATCAAAGAAGATGAAAGGCGAAGTGTTGGTGGAAGAGGCAAATGTTAAACCAAGATGGCAGACATACTTCCATAAACTCTTGAATGGCTTGTAGAAAGCGAGAAACTTTGGTGATTCATTCCAAGTAACACTTTTCTGGGGTGTTCTACTTTAAGTTGTCAATGATCACAACACGAAGTCTACGCTTTAGCTTGTAGTGTGAAACTAAGATTTCTTTGGTTAAATAGAGGGGTTAATCCCAGTATGTTCACTGAATTTTATCCACTTGACCGTGAAGTCAAAAGATGTTTTTTTCATTTTGGTCACAATAACTGAACTTTACCCACCATGACAGTGAAGTTATCACTTTTACTAACTTACCAATTACAATGTTTTATCACTTATATTTAGCCATAATCACCTTAAAAGTGAAGTAAAAGATTTTTAAACTATTCGTCAATAGAACTATTTTTTTTGGTTTCCCGCCCGGTATCCGGTACTCACATTGGGGTCCGACTAAATCTGGATTCACGCCGGGAAGCCACATTGGGGGTAAAGTACTACCTAACAAAGGCGACTCCGTACCCAGAGACCGAGTCCTCTGGTTAAGGATGAAGGAGTACTTACTACTCTACCACAACCCTCGTTGGTTCGTCAATAGAACTTAAACTCGTATGACATACCTATCTCATAGATAAGCCCTGATAAAGCAGAGCAACCGGGGCCTCCTGTTATCCAAAGTAGAATAGGGTCTGATTCTGGATTAGACTCTGACTTAATAAAATAATAGAATAGTTGCACATCTTCAGAATCACCTACTCCAATATACCTGGAAACACAGTTTTAATCTAATTAATATCATAACTTAAACCATACTAATGTGTAATGATTCTCATAAAGAAAACTACAAACATATTGAGGAAACTAAAATAGCGTAATTAATTTCCTAGCTTCTCACCCAGTTTCCAGTTCAAATGGAAGCGGTCCTTGAAATCCAGGAAGAAACTTCACTGGTGAACCAGCTATTGCAAGCTGTGAACATAGCTCTGTTACAAGAAGAACTAAAAGCAAATAACTTAGCTCTGTTTTTGCCATATTTGTTATCCAGTAAAGTTTTCTTAAAGTTAAGTTATATATACATATATATATATATATATAGGGGTGTTCAAAAACCCAAAAACCCGAGCCAAACTGAAAATCGAACCAAACCGATAAAAAAACCGATACTTTTTTTAGGTTTAGTTTGGTTTTGGTTTAAAATTTTAAAAACCGATCAAATTTGGTTTGGTTTTAGTTTTAATAAAAAAATAACCGAGAAAAACTAAACCAAACTGACCATAAAAGTAACTATTTAAATTTATTATTACACCTATATATAAAGTTTCAAAAACTTTATGGTACATATTAGTCATTTGTATTTTTACTCTAGTTCTTTGCGATTATAATAATCTAATTCTTTGCCTTTGCATTTTACTTTGATTGATAGTTTTCTTTTGCTAAGTACAATAATTTATTTCATGTTAAAAATAATCGATTTTTAATCGAGTACTAAGGCTGCGTACTATGAACCCTTCTGGTCCGACCCTTCCCCGGGACCCGCACATAGTGGGAACTTAGTATACCAGGTTGCCCTTATTAAAAAAAAATTATTCATCACTATTTGATTCAATTATTGGTAAATGATATATTTCTCAAAGAGCAATTGATTTGATAGTATTATGTTGAAAATGTAGTGCGTTTGGTACGATATGTCTTATATTTAAGAAAAAAAACAATAAATAACGGAAAAACCCTAAAAATCGTCAAAAAACGAATCGATGAAAAACCGACTTAATTGGCTTGGTTTGGTTCCAATATTTGAAAATCTGACTTATTTGATTTAGTTTCTTTTTAGGAAAAACCGGCACAAATATATATATATATATATATATATATATATGTATAATACTCTGTATTACTTGAACTTCAACAAAAAAAGCTACAAGACAAAAGGGACTATAAGTACGTGACTACGAGGGTGTTTGGATTGGCTTAAAAGCTGGTTAAACCAGCTTAAAAGTACTTTCGCGCTTATTTGAGTGTTTGGATAGACCATAAAATTACTTTTAAGCCAAATACTTTTTGTCACAATCCAATTTCCCTTATAAGTCATGATGACGTCCAACGTCGCCGCTACGCAAGTCAATGGTGAACTAGCCATGTCTTTATTCTTTTTAATAATTTCAAAGTAGTTGATTTTTATTTATTAAGTAAATGAGAAGTGAAAAATTTAATAAAGTAAGGCGTAAACTAATAAAAGAGAAAGTATGGTAAAATAAATACTCAAAAGTCATCAGGTGTCTACTAGCATGTCCCAAAGATTCGGTATTACAAGTGTATGATCACTAGTCAAATTAGGAATGGCAATGAGGCGATGCCAGTGCAGGGAGGTGCGGGTTATATCTTATGCAAGTGCGGGTGTGGGGAGAGGGTGGATGGATGCGGCGCGGTGCGAGTGTGGGGCGGTTTGAAATATTTCTTTTAAATCAACGCGATTGCGAGTGTTGGGATAATTTGATCTTTCCTAAAATCTGATTATAAAATGCCGCTAAACATAAAATTTTGACCATCATTATTACTAGTATATGAATTTATATCATCATTATGACTACAAAACTAATTCACTTAATTGGATTGATATTTATCTAGAAACTAACCCTAACAAGATTTGGAAATGGCCAACAGATATAATCCAAAACGTTTTACTCTTTCAATTTTCTGGGTTTGCTTTCTTTCTAATAATCCTTTGATTCTTTATTTTAAATGCCCTAAAATAATGAAAACAACTAGCTCTGTAGTAAAAGTTAACGAAAAAATGTCTCGGAAAAATATACTCATTAAAATTAATTAATAATTAAAAACTAGAAGAAACTTTGTACTATGCGGTGTGGGGCAGTGCGGGTTTATGCGGCGCGGGGCAGGGGGAGTTGACAACATATAATTTTGTTATGCAGGGCAGGGCGGGGCAAGTTAAAGCCTTTGCGGGTTGAGGCAGAACCCCCCCCC
>ML288651.1:14563-39010 GCA_005239495.1 Nicotiana undulata
CCCCGTTTCCATTTCTAAGTAAAATATACAAAACACCTATACTATTGTCTGACATATGATAGACAGAAAGTAAATACAAAAGAGAGGTTGTGGGTGCTGCAAAACGGACTCAGAAAGCAGCTCACCACTATTCCTGGGGGTAACGAGGGTGCGCGCCTAAATGACTACTAGATGCACTTGCCTCAGATCTTGCACGATTAGTGTGGAAGTGTAGCGTGAGTATACAAACACCATGTACCCAATAAATATCAGTCTAACCTCAAAGAAGTAGTGACGACGGATCGACATCGACACTTATTATGGGCCAATAGATAAATTACATAAGTTCTAAATAGGCATGAAATACAAGAATAATAATAATAACACAATAACCAGCAATATTTAAACGGTTCTCTAACTAATAGTCAATTTAAAGGTCTCCAATTGACACATGCTAACTCCAACAAATTCAGGCCATTAAATAAATTATAACCTCTCAAGTCATAAAAATAATATCAAGTGTATTCGAGCTCCAAGCATTATCACGCACGATTTATGCTGAGGTCGTACGACCCTATACAGAATAATGTGTACACAACCGAGGGTCGAGCGACTGTAACGACCCGACCGGTCATTTTTAGAGCTCCGATCCCATATTAAATGTTTTTCCCATATCTATTTATGCAGTTGTGACTTACTGGGATGATTTTTTTTGAGTTTCGGAGTGTTTTGGGACACTTAGTCCCTAAATGAGAGCTTAAGTCTTATAATTTGGACCGTAGTCGAAACTGTGTGAAGATGGTTTCAGAATGAAATTCTGTCGATTCTGTTAGCTCTGTGGGGTGATTTTGGGCTTAGGGGCATGCCCTGATTGTGTTTTGGAGGTTCATAGCTTATTTAGGCATGAAATAACGAAAGTCGAATTTTTGGAGTTTTGGACCAGTAGTGGAATTTTTGGTATCGGGGTCGGAATCCAATTCAGGAAGTTGGAATAGGTCTGTAATGTTGATTATGACTTGTGTGCAAAATTTGAGGTCATTCGGATATGGTTTGATAGGTTTCAGCATCGAATGTGGAAAAATTGAAGTTTCAAGTTCCTTAAGTTTGAATTGTAGGGTGATTCGTGTTTATAGCGTTGTTTGATCTGATTTGAGGGATCAACTAAGTTCGTATGGTGTTTTAGGATTGGTTGGTATGTTTGGTGGAGGTCCCGAGGGCCTCAGGAATGTTTCAGATCATTTTTGGACGCATTTTGGACTTAGAAGAATGGCTGAAGTTCTGCAATATGGTGTGTCTGGTTTCCTTATACGCGATCGCGTAGGCTTATCTGCGCAAAGGAAGTTTTGTTCTTCGCGTTCGCAGGTAGGAGTATGCAAACACATAGTAGTGGTGAAGTGGTGCATCGCGAACGTGTGGTCTAAACCGCGTTCGTAATGAAGAAGTGAGGCAGCAGTGGAGTCGAGTGTTACTCTTCGTGGTCGCGTGAGGTCAATCGCGATCGCGTAGGTCTGAGCAGCTAGTTCATCACGTTCGCGTGAGGTGTTAGGGTTCACGTAGAGTAAAATTCTGAGAGAGCGAAGTTGTTCTTCGCGATCGCGAGACCAGTTCCGCGATCGCGATTAAGGAATCACTAGGCAGATTTAAAGTTCAAAAACTAGGGTTTTAGTTCATAAGTCAAAAATATGATTAAGAGCTCGGTAGGAGGCGAAATTTGGAGAGATTTTCGGAGGAAGTTATCGGGTACTGATTCCTAACTCCTTTTTGATTAAATTCCACTAAGCTATGCTTGATTTCATCATCTAATTTCGGATTTGGGTAAAAAAATTGGAGAAAGTTTGAGGAAGATTCTTAGGCCGAATTTTGGGATTTTGATCGAGATTTTGGTATCAGATTGGAATGAATTTGGTATGGTTAGACTCGTGAATGAATGGGTGTTCGTAATTTGTGACTTTTACCCGATTTCGAGACGTGGGCTCGGGGAGGCTTTTTGGGCGTTTTCCCTATTTTCTTGCATTAGCTTCGAATTCATTAGCTAAAATAGTTACTTGTAGTTATATTTACGTTATGTAACTGATTAGATTAGATTTGGGACATTCGGAGTTGGATACTCGTGGCAAGAGCGTGGTTTCAGATTGATTTGAGCTTAGTTCGAGGTAAGTGGCTTGCCTAACCTTGTGTGGGGGAACTTCCCTTAGGATTTTGGTATTGTCTGATATATGAGCGCCGTGTACGTGAGGTGACGGGTACGTACACGTGCTATTTGTTGTAAAACCCATTTTTTTCGCTAAATCGTAACCTGTTTTTCATTGTTTGAACAACCTTAGCATACATAATTCCTTGTTTAGATTAGGAAAGCATGCCTACGTGTTTTGACTGTCTATTTGAACTCTCTGCAACATGTTTTAGTGAAACTCCTATTTTTCTTGGTTTGAACTTAGCCTAAAACTGTAGATTTCTTTGTCGTAACTGTGGTATTTATTGGTTGATCTGCACATTTATTTTGGGACTCGAAACGTATTCCGGGAGATCTCCCTGTACTGCATATTTACTTTGGGACTACAGACGTATTTCGGGAGATCCCTCTGTACTGAAAATTTACTTTGGGACTACAGAAGTATTCTGGGAGATCCCCATGTACTGCATATTTACTTTGGGACTACGGACATATTCCGGGAGATCCCCCATGCACTGCATATTTACTTTGGGACTACGAGACGGTATCTCGGGAGATCCCCCCTGTTGCTATTACTTCGTTCTGAGCTGTAGACTATCATTAATTTCTATTCCTGTTGATATTCTGTAATTCTTTTACTACGATAATTCTCTTGTCTTATTTCGTTATATTTTTACCAGTAGGGCCCTAACCTGACTTCGTCACTACTCGACCGGAGTTAGGCTTGACACTTATTGGGTACCATTGTGGTGTACTCTTGCCCTTTCCTGCACATGTTTTCCGTGTGCAGATCCAGGTACAAGCTATCAGCCTCGAGGCTAGTGTGTGGTTGCTGCTTTAGGAGACTTGAAGGTACATATGCTCGCGTCCGCAGACCTCGAAGTCCCCTTCTATCCCCCTTGTGTGGAATTTTCCCACGTTTTTTTCTTCATACATTTATGTATAGAGCAGTAGAGACTCTTAGAAGCTTGTGACTGACGACATTTTGGGTTTTGGGAGTGATGATCATTGTATATGCCGAGTGGCACTATTCAAACATTTTATCTTTATATTTTCTTTCGTTTCCACAATAATAGTCTTACCTAGTCGTAGAGACTAGGTGCCGTCATGACAGTTTAACAGTGGGAGAAATTGGGTCATGACAGCGACATGCACCATAGATGCATCTATTGTACTGTAAGACTATTCTATGAACATCCGATTTAAAAGTTATCACAAGACCAATACACAAAGGAGAATTTTTTTATTAACAGTCAAATAACCCACCAAAACTCAAAGTAAGTGAAATTCGGCCTTTACGAATCCTTTGTCAAGTTTTAATATAATTTAGGCACTTAAATCAAAAAGCAGAGTGCAAACAATGCAAGTATTCCATGATTTGGATCCTAAAATTACCTGGACCATGATTAGTAACTACGCATGGACTCTCGTCACCTCGTGCATATGTATCCCCCACAATTAGAAGCAAATGGTAATTTAGAACACCTATGGGATAAATTTCATCTTACAAGGTTTGGCAAGATACTTACCTCATCTCAAAACTCACTTTCTGGCCCACAAATTCACTCTAAAGCCTCAACTTGGTGCCGAACAAATATAGCTAGATGTTATATAAATTAATCAATATACACTCACAAGTTCATAATTTACCTATTAGAGTAATTACCCAACCCAAATGGAAAGATTCCTAAAATTCACCCCCGGGCCCACGTGCCTAGATTCCGGAAATATTGAAGATAATTGTTTCCCATAACCTCATGAACTCAAATATCTAATTTTTACCTAATTCCATACTCATTTTCATGGTTTAATCCCATTTAATCAAAACCCTAAGTTCTTCATAAATTTCCACAATTTTCAAACTCTTTCCATGTTTAATCTAGCTATAACCCGCCTAAGTAACTCAAAAGTGGATGAGAGTTACTTACCGTAGGATATTGATGAAAATCCCCCCCCTCCCCCTTAGTGAGCTCTCAAAATCACCCATGACTAAATGAAAATGTGAGGAAATGACCTAAGTCTCGCAATAAAAGCCCTCACTGCCCCAACGATATCCGCACCAAAGCAGCCATTTTCTACGACTCCGTTTCTGTGGAAGAATCCACGCAGGTGAGGTCCTTTCCCAAGCCTCCTCTATTCGCTTCTGCGGACGGTCTCCCGGTTCTGCGAAATGATCTGTCGCACCTACAACCTGTCGATACCCAAGTTTTCCTCAAATTATTTTCAAACTTGCATATAAGCTTTCAAAATTACTCTTTGTAATAATGAATATTTTTTCCTATTTTCCCATATTTTATTAAATTATTTTCCTTCTTATTTGTAATATTTTCATATCTAAATCATTCATAAACTATGCTATAAATAATTTCAAAATATTTTCCAGCTCAATATATCGTTTATAATTATTTTCTAGCTATTAAAATTCAATTACTTCACAAATCAGCCAATTGGGTGCCATTTAAGTTCAATTGCATCAATTTTACAAATATGGCCCAATTGAACAATTTTTACTATTTTTATTCGAAACTCATACATTTTTTGCACTTGATATTAGTTAATTACTATAATTTTACCTACTTTAACTTAATTCCATTTTATACTATTATTGGATATTTTAATCAATTAGTTACCTATTTTATTCGGGTATTTAACACTTAGCCATTCCTATTTAAATCGTAGCCACAATTACCCAACCCACCAGATTTCAAAATAACCCAGCCCAATCCTAATTTTAACCCGGCCCAACCCCTAATTAGATCTAAGCCGTTGATCAAATAAGATCAACGGCCCAGATCATTTCTTTCCATAATTAACCCCTCAACCACCCCCTGACCCCTCACTCTTCGAGACCGGTCTCTCTCTCTACCCGTCTCTTTCTCTCCTCCTCTCTCTAGAACCTTCTGGGTTCTCCTTCTCCTATGGCCTCCACCGTCTCTCCGGCCACCTCCAGTCTCACCCCTTTCGACTGCCAGCCACCATGACGCCTCTTTCTCCGGTCTACTTCATCTCTGAGACCTTCAGTGGTCTTTACCATGCCCAACAATTATTGGGGTTACTGCTTTGGTTGTTTCCGGCCTTCTCCGGTGGGGTCTTGACATGGCTATGTCAGAGCTACCACGACCTTTGAGTTTCACGGTAGGTTCTCCTATTTTCTCTAGGTTTCTTATGAAACCCTAATTCTTTTGCCTAAACTCCCTAAATCTTTGGTATTCTTAAAGATTCCTACCTATTTCTTTATGTCTTACTTTATTCTCAACTGAATCTTTAAGATCCATCAACCTTCAACGTTTTGCTTACTTTTTTAAAATAAGGGTTTCTCTGAGTTTCTACACTTGTTTAAAAATGATTTCTTCTTTATGTTTAAACTTTTCCTTTGCATATCTCTAATGATTCTATGCTCTTACCATTTTTAACTCGTCTATGTTGAAAATCCCTAATTTGTTTAGACCTTTGTGTTTGGTTCTTCCTACTGCCTATTTCTTGTTAAATTTTCTGTGATTATCATGCTTCGAATGATTCCTTAGTTTGTTTGTGGCATCTCTGTGTGATTATATTCATATGTTGTTCATCTGTTGCCTCTTTCTGTCAACGTTGCTAAACCTGTCTGTTGCTACGATTGTTTGTCTTACTTATATGCTGAGGTATGGTGTTATAACTCTCTCTTGACTGATTTTAATCTCCTTACTTGATGGCTTGATTGAAAGATTTCTTTAAAAACCCAGAATGCTATTCGATTGTTTAAATTAATTGATTTGATGTAATATTTTACTCTATTAAATCACTCCTTAATTGGAGTTTCTGAATTTGGTCTTAATTGTTTACCCTATTGCTTAGTAAAACTGATTCTTTCCTTGTTGATTCTTGACTAATTTTTTACTTTTCCTTGTGTAATTATGTGCTTTACCGTTTGAATTTGAATCCCTTGACTTAAGAGAGTGATTGTCTTGGTCAACAGATCTTGATTATTTCCTTACTTAGTATAGTACTGATTTTCCTTTACCTTATGTGGCTACATATCTTTACCATTTCTGAGTTTGAATCCCATAATTTAAGGGAACCGTGTCATTGATTTACTGACTGATTGGGATTTGCCTTCTCTTATTATCATGCATTTGTGGTTATTACCTTATTTGATCACCTGTTTGCAACTATATATACTTCTACTTTTTCACTAGCATAGGGGACATATACATTGCATATCACGAACACACACAACAATCAATACTACTCTCTTTTGTGCTCTTTCGCTCTTTCTCTCTTTGCTCTGCTGCTGTTCTCTACTCTGGCCTATTAGTGGCCGGCTGTAAGCCAAGGCTACTATTGTGTTATCACTTGTTCTTACATTCTGCTGTGCTCTTCTATCATCTGATATGTTCTAATTAATTTTCCAAAGCCCCAAACCAATGTGTTTTATTTATATTTCAGTTTGTCATATTCCTAAATTGTCTTCTACCTATGTTTCTACTGTTCAACATGTAATTAACTCCTTGTTTGCCTGTTGATACTTGCCATATTTGCCTCTTTACATGTCTATGAGTGAAGTCACTACTTGTTATAAACCTTGCCTATTGTTGTATACATCCGTTAGGTTATTTCTTTTCCTGTTCAAGTATCATGTGTCCCCTGATCCCCCTGAACCTTTCACCTGTTATTGCTTATCCTACTTATGACTTATATGCTGATGACTATTGTTTGCTCCTAATCTTACCTGTTATAACTGTCTCCTGCTACTGTCTACTACTATGTCTACACTTAGACATTTCCTGGTCCCCTGAACCTTTCTTGATTTGTATAACTATGCTTAAATGAGTTCCTTAAGTCTATGTATCTCTTTGTGCCATTATGTGACCTATTTGTCCCCTCACCCCATTGTACTTGTGTGCAACTCTACACTGTTGAACTTCTGATCAGTACTTCTGTTTGTTTTTTAAGTTAATCTTTCAAAATCACTCTCCAGTTTTGCAAACTCTTTTCTTCAACTACAAACTTTCCTCTCCTTCTTGCACTTTACACTACTCTTAGAAATTAGGTCCTACCCCCTTCGTGTGAGCACTGCCTTGAGTACCTCTGAGTACTCATTGAACTCTGACACACAAGGCTGGTAATTCCACACTGCACTTGTCTCAACTCTTGGTAATTTGTTTGGGTGCTGGTATTGGCCAGGGACCCAATAAGGGCCCTAGGGAGCTTTGCCACACCCAGACCATATTAAGGCTGTGAAACTTGAAAGGAGAGAGGTTGGAAGATTGGGCCTGATTGAAGGATCCCTATAGAAGTAACTTCTTATTTTCCTTTTGCTAATGTAATTCATTATTATTGGTTTGTAATAACTTGTAAACGAATGTTTGGGGTTGGATAGTGAATATGGGGGGCTATGCATGCTTAGCCTAGGAATGGGTAGAAAACATGCTTATAGGATTTTTGTTTACTTATTTGTGTAATAGATAACCTGTCTAGGACATGCATTTCACGCATTAGAAATCCTGCTTTAGGTCCTTTACTTTCAACATGTTATATTCATTTCGTAAACCATGATCACAGCTAATAATTTCAACAAAGTAATAAGACTGTTATAAAGCATCACCATTGCATTTTCATAGTCACAACCTATAGAAAGCACGTTTTAGAGTATTAATAAGTGCATTAGATATCATGTCCTTAGGATATACCTTTCAACATATTTGTTTTGAATCACAGTTGTTGAACACCTAATCAACATGTTTAATCTAATAATCCCATAAAATGTAGTCAATTGTTCGAAACATTTCTGCAAGTATATACCTCTTAAAATCAGAACTGAATATGCATGTTCACCCCGTTAAAATAATTGGGCAATATGTACGACGCCTAGGCAAACGTTAGGCCTAATACGTACTAAAATCAAACTAATTGTGTTTTACTTGTCTGGTTTAGGATCAATCAGTCTCTTTTAAAACTCTAGAACTCTGCTGCTCTCACTCTTGTTTTTTTTATCTCTCTAAAGTTTATTCTACTTTTATTAAAACTCCTACTCGATTTTAAAACAATCTTGAAGTTGTGCATTTACTTCCTCTTACTGATTTTCTGATTCTTGTTTCATTATGTTTTCAATCTACTGGGTTTCAAAGTTATCTCACTCTGCAAAAATCACTCTATTTCTGAGCACTTGTTTTATATCCTATGCACTATTTTTTTCCTGAAATGACCTATCCAGGTCTTATAAACTACTGAATTCTCATACTCATTTTTTGGATCACTGAATTTCAAAAATAAAAAAAAAATTCGCTCTGTCCCGTTCACTCCTGACTACTGATTCTCTGAAGGCTATCTCTCCCTTTACTAGAAAATTTTAAATTGCTGTATACTTTTAACTGCTGTCTCTAAACTACTGCATTTCTAAAAAATCAATCATCCTTTCAAGTTACTCAGTCATGACTGAACCTTTGGCTTTCACTACTAAGTTTTTTCCAAAATCATATGCTTTTGAAGCTTACTGTTTTAATTTAAAAATTCCCGTTTTAAACTCCCATCTTTGAGACTTTCATTGTGTTTGAGACGTGCTACTTACATGTCTACTTGTGGAGGGATCTGTAAGCCTTTATTTGCCTTTATATATTCCCTTATGTGTAGTCCTATTTGTTATGTATGTCGCTTAGCATTTTGTCCTTTAAACCTAAGGGTTCAGCCCAGTACTTACCTTGTAGGAATAATAGTCCTAAATACCCTCCAGGACTTATAGGATGGGACGGGTAATAGCACAGAATAAGCACTCGTGACCAACACACACACGTTTTAAATAACCTTTACGAGGTGGGAAGGGTAGAATACATATATGATGACCGATGCGCTAATACCACGTGTAGCCGCCTCTTTGAGGAAGTGACATACCAGGTATTGCATTGATGTGATCTGTATTACTCTAATCCTAGGATAATTTCTTTAATTTTGTACTGTTTTCAAAACCTTTAATAAATTATGCTTTGTGTAAAATCCCCTTTTATATGAACCTTGCTTGCTATTTGTTCATCGTCCAAATTCACAATATTTCTTGGCTGGGACCCACAATTGTGGATCTTGAGGGGTGCCTAACACCTTCCCCTTGGGATAATTTCAAGCCCTTACCCAATCTCTAGTAATGCAAACTAGTTTATGAGTTATCAACTCGAGGTGCCCTAACGCACCATAAAAATCGTTAGGTGGCGACTCTTCCTTAAACCCTTTTCCTTTAAGGAGTTGTCCAGAATGTCATAAACCCGATCTCTCCGTACCTAACCCGTGCGATAGAAAAAGGGGGAGCGCCAAAAACCAAGGCCTGGCCGGCCTGCTTTCGCATCTGCGACCCTTCTATCGCAGAAGTAAGGCCGCTTCTGCGGAACTCCATTTGCTTTTGCAGACCACTGGCCACCTAATCCTGGGCCACTTCTGTAATCAAAAGCTTGCACCTGCAGCCCCAAGCCACGCAGGTGCGAATGCACCAGATCACAAGCTCTAACAGTCCCCCATGCCGAAATTCCGAGTTTGATTCCTATATGTTTTGCATCTAGGGCCTCCAGGACCTCGTCCAATTACACTCACACATCCAAACACATAATACGGACCTATTCGGGCGACTGAAACACCAAAATAACATCTTGAAATATGAATCAGACGTCAAAACACATAAATCAAATTATGAAACTCAAAAACTTCTAGAAACACTTTAGCACGTCCGATTCCTATCAAATCAACTCGGAATGATGCCACATTTTGTGTGAAAGTTATAAATCACCATACGGAACTATTCTTGGATCGGAGTCCTAATCGGACCTCGATAAAACCAAAACCTACTTCAAACCAAATTTAAGAAACTTGAAAACCTTCAATATACCAACTTTCAATATTAAGCGTTGAAACGCTCCTGGGCCATCTGAAACCCAATCCGAACATACGTTCAAGTCCAATATCTTCATACGAACCTATTGGAACTGTCAAATCCCGGTTCTGAGGTCGTTTGCTCAAAACGCTGACTCAAGTCAAACTTAACCATTTTAAGCTAATATTAAGTAACTTAGTGTTCCGATTTCAACCCGAACCCTTTGAAAACGTAACTAACCATCCCCGCAAGTCATTAAACAGTAAACGAACATACAAGGAGTCTTAATTAGGGAACAGGGATCTAGAAAACAAAATGACCGATCGGGTTGTTACACTTTTAAGCCAAAATACTCAAAACAATTTGCTTTTTGGCTTACAAGCTTCTTACGTTTGACCAAGTAATTACCTTACTATCCCTTTCACTTTTTCTAAACACCATAACTACCCTTCGATACAAATTAGATCCTTGTGCCAGTTCTAACCGTCGTTTTTAATCTTGCCGTTGTTGCTGTCATTCTAAAAAAATTGTCAATTTCGTGAAGATCTTAATGTGAAGTAAACGGTAGTTTTTTTAAATCAATGTTTGATGCATTCTAATATTTTGTAAATGTTATTCATTTAGCTTCTTGTCACGATCCAAAATCCACTATAGGTCGTGGTAGCGCCTAATGCCGCCGCCAGGTAAGCCAATGGTGATTTATCAACTTAGTTACTCATTTTATTATTTTCAAATCATGAATCCCATTGAATGAGTAATGTAAAATCTCGTACTAGTTGAAAACCCAAGATTTTATTTTCCAATTCAGTGTAAGGTATAAATTACAAGGTGAAATGATAATAATTACGTGAACTGCAATAATAAACACTCAGTAGGTACCCTTAAACCCGCTGTCACAAGTGCATGAGCATTTACTAAGGAGTACAATAATAATACAACATCTGTCAAGAATGTAAATAAGACATGATAAAATAAATAGTACGATGGAGTCTGCGGACTACGATGCATATCCTGGAATGTAGCTCACAAGAAGTCTTCTCAACAGCTGCGCCTACGCACCAAGACGATCATCTACCGAACCTGTTAGATCTTGCAGATTTAGTGCAGAAGTGCATCATGAGTACGCAAATTAACACGTACCCAGTAAGTATCTAGCCTAACCCCGAAGAATTAGTGACAAAGGATTGACATCAACACTTACTAGTGATCCAATAAATCAATATGGTAAATCATAAACAGATAAGAGTACAACAAATTTCTATAACTAACACAATCTTCCAAAAGTTCTTTTAACAATATCAATTTCTCAATCTCGTATTCTATCTCGACAGCTCGGAAATATCGAGTGCCAATAACAAACAGATAAGAATTCTCATATAAAATGCAATGCATCAGTGGAAGAAAAATCTCGCGAATATTCGGACTGCTAGCGATATAACCTACGATTATGCCGAGGTCATACGTCCAAGGTCAGAAAGAATATGATACTGCCGAGGCGATTGGCCCAATCACATCATAACGTGCACACTGCCGAGGATCGAGCGTCACGAACCATAAATGCATATATTATACTGCCGAGGTGAACGACCCACTTTCGTGAGAGTGTGGTATATAATCCTACTGAGGCGTTAAGCCTTCTCCACAATAAAGGAAAGAAATTATCAAATTATGAGACACGAGCTTACGATACAGTAGATGAACACAAGGTGAGTATAACCTTTATCGTTTCTCAAATAACTTGCCGACAACTCAAGGTAATAAAAATATGAAAACCAATAAAAATATATCCCAACATCATAATTAATTAATTTATAACAATTCCCAGCTCCGCTCCAAAAGTCAATAAAGTCAACCCTTGGGCCTACGTGCCCCGATTCCGAAAATTTTCGAAGAAAAACTTTACCCGTAATACCACAAACTCAAATATATAATTTATTCCAAATTCCGTGTTTCGTGGTCAAAATCCAAAAATACCAATTTCTAGGTTTTCTACGAAAATCTCAAATTTCTACTAATTTTCATGTTTAAATCCATATATAAACCATGTATTTAAATCACAATATGGGGGAATTACTTACCTTGAGATGGATGATGAAAATCTTCCTTCCAAGAGCTCCAAAAATCGCCCAACCAAATAAAAATGGGAGCGAATTGAGCTAAGTCTCGGATTAAAAACACCACACTGCCCAACAACTTTCCCACATGCACACGAATTTATTCTCACCTGCGAGCTCGTTTTTGCAAAGTGCACTACCTAGTTGTTCTATCGCACCTGCGGTAGAATGTTTGCTTTTGCGCAAACGCATGTGCGAGCCACGTTGCGCTTCTCCGCTCCTTCAACCCAAGGCCCATTTCCCTCGCACCTGAGCAACCACAGCCTCTCACCCAGCACCGCTTCTGCGACCCCTTCTCCGTATCTGCGACTTTGCAGGTGCGAAATGTTTCCTTGCACCTGCGTCCTCAAACCTTCTTCATGAAAAGGGCACCTGCAACGACTCCCTACGCACCTGCGTGACCGAACCTGCGGCCACTCCTTCCGCGGGTGTGATTACACCAATCTTCAACAGCAACAATGTCACGACCCGATTTACCCTCCGAAAGGCATCATGACGGCACCTAGTCTCTACGATAGGTAAGCCTAAATTTGTGGATAAAAACTAAATTAAATACGATAAAGGTAAAGACAAGAAAAGAAAAAGTCTAGATAAAACATAACATCGCCGCTCGACATGTACAATATATACCCCAAGACCCGGATTGTCACAACACAGTCACAAGCTTCTATACTATTATAGCTCTATACAAATCCGGAAAGACAATACATAGTAAGTATCTCTAAAAGATGGAATGGAAGGTGACTCGGAGGATTCTGCGGACGCGGCAGAAATACCTTACGGTCTCCTCAATGAAGCTGCAACGACCACTAGCCACGCGGCTGAGAACTCGAACCTGGATCTGCACACGAAAAACATGTGCAGGAAAGGGCATGAGTACACCACATTTGGTACCCAGTAAGTGCCAAGCCTAACCCCAGTCAACTAGTGACGAGGTCAGGTTAAGGCTCTACTGGAGTTGTAAGTAAATCAATTTAAATAGTACGAAAGAAAGTAAATTCTGTAGTAAGCATTTAAAAAGAGTAATCGGAAATAAAATAGTAAAATGGAGCTCTCGGCTCAGCACAACGTATCACAAGGTGGAATCTCTCGGGATACCATCCCGTAGTTCCAAATATAAATATGCAATACGGGGGGGGGGGGGGGATCTCCCAGAATACGTCTGTAGTCCCCAATTTAAATATTCAGTGCTGAGGGGAATGCTCAGAATACGTCCATAGTACCCAATTTAAATATGAAATGCGAAGTAAATGATAAATAAACATCAATTTAATAGTACATCTAAATACATGTAGGAAAAGAGGGAAAACTAACTAAACGTGGCGCACAGAGTGTCCATTAGGCAATTTTAATATGAAAACATATAAGCATTCTTCCCTAATCTAAGATAAACAGTTAAACACATTGAAACCACGTAATAGAAGAAAAGCAAGTTTATAATTTTCAAAGGAAAAATAGGATTTTTGCAAGAATGGACCGTGTACGTACTCGTCACCTCACGTACACGGCCCCCACACAACAATTTATATCAAAACAACCTAAGGGAAGGTCCCCAACACAGAGTTAGGCAAGCCACTTACCTCGACTGCTCAACTCAACCCGAGATCACGTTCTTGCCACGAGTACCCGAGTCCAAATGGCCCAAATCTATTCAAATTAATTGCATAATATAAATATAACTTTAAGAAATTAATCTAACCAATAAATTCGAAGCAGGAAAATCGCCAAAAAAGTCCCCTGGGCCCACGTCTCGAAATCGGGTAAAAGTTATAAATTCCGAACACCCGTTCACTCAAGAGTCTAACCATACAAAAATTTCTCGAATCGGATACCAAAATCTCGATCAAAACTCAAAAACTCGGTCTAAGAATTTTATCCAAAATCTCCCCAAATTTTCACTCCAAATTTGAAATTAAAGGATGAATTTAAGCATAGATTCGTGGAAATTAGTCAAAACCGAGTAGAAATTAGTTACCCAAATTGCCCAGGTGAAAATCTCTTCAAAAATCGCCAATCCCCGAGCTCCTAAGTTCAAAATATGAATTTTTGCTTAAACCCTCGATTTTGGGTTTTAAATTCTGCCCAGATGTGCCCTTCATCGTATTCGCGGAAGCCTCGTCGCGAACGCGAAGAGTAAAACTCACGCGCCCATATTTGCCCTACGCGAACGCGGGACTCTGCATGCGAACGCGGTCCTTTGGCTCCCCAACCCTACGCGAACGCGACTGGTCTCACACGTCTGCGAAAGGGTAACACATCGAACCCCTGTAGCCTCATTCCTTCAATGCGAACGCGACTTGGCCCACGCGTTCGCGATGCAACACTGGCCCACACCTACGCGTTCACACCCCTCCTTACGCGAACGCATAAAGAATTTCCCCCTTAGCCCAGATTAGCCTATGTGTTCATGACATCCCCCACGCGAACGCATAGAAGAACACCAGCACCAGCAAAATCTGATCCTCTCTAAGTCCAAAACTTAGCTCGTTGAGCAGCCGAAACACACCCGAGGCCCCCGGGACCTCAACCAAACCTACCAATCAGTCCTAATACCTCATTCGAACTTAGTAGAGCCTTCAAACCAAATCACATAACACCAAAATCAAGAATTATGCATGGATTCAAGCCTAAGAACTTAGGAATTTTCCGAAATCTACAACCGATGTCGGAACACGTCAAAACTAGTCCGAATGACCTCAAACTTTAAACACAGGTCATAAATGACACTACAGACCTGCTGCCACTTCCGGAATCCCATTCCAAACCCGATATCAAAATTTCACTTGTCGGCCGAAATCTCCAAAATTCTAACTTTCGCCAATTCAAGCCTAAATCTACTATAGACCTCGATAACACATTCTGAACGTGCTCCTAATCCCAAAATCACTCAAAGGAGCTAAGGGAGTCGACTGAATTCCATTCCGGATCCGTCTTCAAACAGTTCCAACTATGGTCCGGTTTCTAAAGCTTAAACTCACATTTAGGGACTATGTGTCCCAAAATTCTCCAGAATCCACAACTAATCCCTCCGACGAGTCTCATAAGCAGATACAAACATGGGGAAAGCAGTTATTAGGGGTTCGGCTCGCTAACTCTCAAAACGACCGACCAGATCGTTACATACAACATCTCCTCAAATTCGAAGTCCAATCCGTTGCAATCCGTTTCAAACCCGAGGCTCTCGGGACCCATCCAAAAGTACCAACACATCCCAAAACGCAATGCGGATTTTGTCGAAGCCTCAAATCAAGTCGAACAACATCAAAATTACAAACAACGTTCAAATTTCGCCGAACGCGTCCGAATTACACTTAAACATTCCGGAATGACGCCAATCTTTATGCACAAGTCACAAATTACGATACGAACCTATTCCAAGGCTCGAAACTCCAAAAGGACATCGACATCATCAAAATCCATTTCAAACCAAACTTATGAAATTCTAGAACTTCCAAAATGCCAACTTTCCATAGTAGGCGCTGGAATGCTTCCGGACCACCCGATACTTAACCCGAACATACGCCCAAGTCGGAAATCATTATATGAACCTATTGGAATAATCAAATCCCGATTCCGAGGTCATTTACTCAAAAGTCAAACCTTAGTCAACCCTCCAACTTAAAGCTTCCGAATTTAGAATTTTCTTTCCAAATCAGCTCCGAACTTCCTGAAATTCATTCCGACCGCACGTACAAGTCATAATACCTGGAGTGAATCTACTCAAGGCCTCAAACCGCTGATCAACGCGCTAGAGCTCAAAACGACCTGTCGCGTCGTTACACTTCCTATTTGGTTCTATCATTTAAGTTTTTGTCGTTGATACAAATTACGTGCACAAAAAAGATGATGCAGACACGACCTTATAGTAAATAATTATATTCATCTTTCGAATTATGAATATATATAACTACTGTTTGGTTTAATTTGTTAGTTGTATAATCATTATTCAAAAAGATCTGGAGGTCATAATTTATTAACAAAATTAATCATGTAATTTTTTTGATTGTGCAATAAAATGTAGTTGCCTAATTATATCAAGACGAAAGCAATTGTCTCAGTTGAACCACATTACTGGCTCTAGATCCGCTTCTGGTTTATCAAGTGCAAGTTTAATACCAACCTGTATATAAGTGACCTAAAACCTTTTGACACTGAGATTCACATTATATGGTTTGCTGTTCTCGATTGTTTTTGTATATGACACACCAAACTGCATCTGCCTTCGTTGTTCAGTTCACATGATATGTTTTTGTAATTAGATGATGCTTTCACTATCATACTACTCTTTTTGTTGTGAAATCTAACATACTTTTTGGACATGAAGAGCATGTCTAACGTGGTCATCATTAGCCCACTGATAAATGAGCTTGTACAAATCCGTATATAGTAGTCGGAATGAAAAGAGAAATTAAAGAATATGAAATCTCACTCTAAAAATAGGTACTTAAGTTTATTATCACAATACAACCGTAAACTGTTAGGTGTTTATCCTGATTTTTTATAATATTTGATTTTCCTTATCTCTTGAAGGAAGAACAATATGTTTACCATAATTAAGAAGAAAAACATGGCAATTGCAAACCTGATTAGAAGTCTAAAGATACTGCAAACACTCTTACTGCTAGGATCTACATTGTAATAATTCCCTTCACAACTTCTCTTTAAGGACCGTTCGAAAAGTGACATTTTAGGATTATGAAAACTTAGAATTAAATGTAAAAACTTAAGCAGAACTAACATTTTAATGAATTATGATAACCTCAAAAACTCATCAGAAATAAGGCCCATTCTATTAGCAAATGGAACATTATAGTTTCCTCCGTCTGGGGGTGTTGCTGGTTTTCCAAGTAAATATATATATAGATATAACCCCCCCCCCCCCCCCCAATTCTTTTACATCCAAAACAAAGAGTTTGGTAAGCTTTTGATAATTAAACATTTAAATAAAATTTCTTGCAATTTGTTTAATGTTAAGGCATAATATTATTGTTGTTGTATGATTTAGTTATATCAGAGGAGGGTGAAGGGGAATCCTGTATTAAGAGTAACTGTTTATGTGGTTGATCTTTCATTCCCGATCCTCCTGTTACCTCTTTCCCTAGCTCTTTGGAGTCTAGTGAACATTGTTTTTCTCACGAAGTATTTCATTCCCTCATCTTGTTATCTCAACTAAGCGATTTCAGGATTTAAAATTTATGGCTTTATATAATGACTTTGATATAGTATACAATAATAATTAGTTTTTTATTAAATATATACAAGGTCCACCCAAAAGCTGCTATCACATCAACTACCGGACATAACATGTTGGATAGTGAAACATAGACAAATAGTGGTCCGAAAATCTAAAGATCGGCTTATCCATGCTTGTCATATTTGCCTTTTCAACCAGAAACTCATTCGGCCCATGATGATCATTCGTACCACACTCTTTTGGAACGGTATCATCTTATAACAGTATGATCTCATATATAAATTATTTTAATAAATCTTAGTTGTTATTTTATTATTAAATATGATGTGCAGAAATATAACAAATCTATATAATAAAAAAATCAAAGGATACACATCATATAGTAATTAAATAAATTATTTGTTTCATCCTTTATAACATTAGCAAATACTTTGTACTATACATTTAATAATGTGACTTTTTATTAACATATTATTTGGCTTAATATTTTGGATTCTAGTTCTCTTTTAATATAACATAGAGATATATTTTCTTACTCTTAAAATATTTCTAATTTTTTTAAACTTATATTATACCCTTCAAAATTCTTCAATAGTCTAAATTTATCAATAATTTTCTTGAATGTTATTTATTTATCTTTATTTTTACTTAATTCAAAATAAAAATATCATAAAAAAGTATCTTGATACCCCTTTTTTCGTACATTCTTTTCTACTGTAATATTTGATTAATTTTCTCATTTGTATTTTACTGAAAATTTAATAATATAATATGTTTATACTAAATTATAATTTTGAATTCATCAAAACTATAAAAAGATAAGCCTTTTATTATTTTTATAAGAAACCTACCAGTATTTTTAATAATTATTAATTGGTTTATTGACGAATTAAACCACATGCTCCATCGCTTGTGCAGGCCCCCATCAAATTCCTTTGAGTTTCGGTCTTGCGATCATACTCCACAGGCGAAGTGTTTCACGCATTAGCTGGGGTCCTGATTCGCGTAGACCAATGGCGAACACTTATCATTTACGACATGGACTACCAGGCTATCTAATCATGTTCGCTCCTCATCCTTTCTCACCTTAGCGTCCATAGGGACCCAGAGAGCTGCCTTCGCTTTTAGCGTTCCTCTCTCTCTCTCTCTCTATATATATATATATATATATATATATATATATATATATCCTCTGATGTTCAATCGATATTATAATATAACACTTCGGTTCTTTGATATCCTAAACAAAGAGTTTGATAAGCTTTTGATAATCATATATTTAAACAAATTTCTTGCAATTTGTTTAAGGCTAAGGCATAGTATTATCGTTGTTGTATGGTTTAGTTATACCGGAGTTCGAACAGAGGGTGAAGGGGAATCCTGTGTTAAGAGGAACTATTTATGTGGTTGATCTTTCATTCTTAATCCTCCTGCCTCTTTCCCTAGCTCTCTGGAGGCCCGTCAACATTATTTTTCTCATAGACTATTTTATTCCCTCCTCTTGTTATATCAATCAAGCGACTTTAGAATTTAAAATTTATGAGTTCCTATAATAACTTTGATGTAGTATACAATAATATTTCGATTCTTTCTAAAATATATACAAGGTCCGCCCAAAAGCTGCTATCACATCAACTACCGGACATAATATGTTGGACAGTGAAACATAGACAAATAGTGGTCCTTATCTAAAGATTTGCTGATCCGTGCTTTTCATATTTGCCTTTCCAACCCAAATTCATTTGGCCCAATGATGATCATTCGTACCAAACTATCTTGCACCGTTATCATTTTAATTTACTGTCCGCATCATTTGTCCTTGTTCTTTCTTTTCTAACTAATATAGGCCAAATATATATATATATTTGACCGATGTTACAATATAACCCTTCAATTCTTTGATATCGTAAACAAAGAGTTTGGTAAGCATTTGATAATGAAATATTTAAACAAAATTTCTTGCAATTTGTGTAAGGTTAATGCATACTATTTTTGTTGTTGTATGGTTTAGTTCTATTGGAGTTTGAATGGAGGGTGAAGGGGAATTCTATATTATGAGGAACTGTTTATGTGGTTGATCTTTCATTCCTAATCCTACAGTTACCTTTTTCCCTAGCACTTTGGAGTCCCGTTGACATTATTTTTCTCATGGATTGTTTTGTTCCCTCATCTAGTTATATCAATTAAGCGACTTCATGATTTAAAATTTTTGGATTTATATAATGACTTTAATATGGTATACAATAATATTAGGTTCTTTTTAAAATATATACAAGGTCCGTCCAAAAGCTGCTATCACATCAAGTACCGGACATAACATGTTGGAAATTGAACCATAAACAAATAGCGGCCCATAAATCTAAAGATTGGCTGATTCGTGCTTGTCATATTTTCCTTTCCAACAAAAACACAGTTGGCCCAATGATGATCATTTGTACCAAACTCTCTTGGACCGTTATCATCTTAATTTACTGTCTGCATCATTTGTACTTGTTCTTTCTTTTCTAACTAATAGTGTTAGAACCCGCGCATAATTTTAATAAAATATTATTCTTATAAAATTATAATCTAATATATAAAATATTTTAATAAATCTTAGTTGTTATTTTATTATTTAACATAATGTGCAGAAATATAACAAATTTGTAAAAAAAATCAAAGGATACATATCATGTAATCAAATAATTTTCCTTATTTATCCTTTATAAAATTAGCAAGTACTTAGTACTATACATTTTGATAATGTGACCTTTTATTATCTTGTCAGATGGCTTAATATTTTGATACTATTTTCCACCGTCGGGACGTGATGACGCCTAACATTGAACCCGCTAGGCAAGCCAGCGTTACTGATTATTTTACCTTGTTTTTTTTATTTTTAACAGTTAGCAAGTGATATACAAGATCGGTGGAAATAAAAGTGCGTAAGAAACAAAATCTAGCCACTTAATTAAATATCATTACGAAGTTCATAATAACTACACTCAGAATTGGAGCCGCAAGCTCACAGACTGTCTATGAATACTACAAATAGAGGTCTGAACAAAATAAAATACATCTATCCCAGAAATACATAAGGACAGGAAAGAAATATGATAGAAGGTGACACCAAGACCTGCGGACGCCTACAGGACTACCTCGGGTCTCCACTGGACTGAAGGCAGCAACCTCGATCTAGGGTAAGGGTCCAGTACCGAGATCTGCACAGAAAATGCAGAGTGTAGCATCAGTACAACCGACCCCATGTACTGAGTAAGTGTCGAGCCTAACCTCAGCGAAGTAGTGACGAGGCTAGGACACGACAACCAAATAAGCATGTGCAATTTAATCTTATACGAAAAACAATAATAATAACAAGAAATAGACAGTTAAATTCAAAGGGGAGGGAATATCAAACAATGAAAATAACGAAGTAAAGCGACAAAATAAATATCAACTTAACACAACAGAAATAGTAACACAAAGGCAAGTGCACCACATCACCCTTCGTGCTTTTACTCTCATCCTCACTATAGATCAATATAATTGGCACGACATCACCCTTCATGATTTAACTCTCATCCTCACCATAAATCAATAGAAACGACACGACATCACCCTTCGTGCTTTTACTCTCTCATAATCATGGCACGACATCACCCTTCGTGCTTTTACACTCACACACAATATCATACACGACATCACCCGTCGTGCTTTAACACTCTTCCTCACCCAAACAAATCAATAACAACAATACGGCAAGGAAATCAATAATATAAACAATAATAGAATCATAACGTCCCGGCAAGGGAGCCAACCGTAGAATCAATATCATCCCGGCAAGGGAAACAATTGTCGTGCCCCCTTTTTCTCGCGAAATCGGGTTTATGACATCGGTTGAGACAACTCATTCCTTTGGGGAAAGGGGTTTTGCGTTCTTGAAGAGTCGCCACCTAACGATTTTTAAGGTGCGTTAAGGCACCCAGGGGGGGTTCATTTATAACTACGTTGATAACCAGAGACAGGGTAAGGACTTGAAATTATCCTAAGGGGAAGGTGTTAGGCACCTTTCAGGATCCACAAGTGTGGTTCCCAGCCAAACAGTTTTTTTGTGAATTTGTACAATTTAGCAAATAAACAAGTAAGGATCAAATAATAGGGGATTTAAGTCTAAGTACAGATGTTTGAAAAAACAGTTCATGAAGAACTAGCTTTTGAAAAGAATTACAATCAAAGCATATTTATGAAAAGTAAAGGAATGTCCTAGGTTTGTTTATAATATGGATCACATCAATGCAATACCCGGTATGACACTCCTCAAAGAGGGTCTACACGTGGTATTAGCACACCGGTCATCATGCCCATATCTACCCTCTCCCACCCCGTGAAGGTAACTAAAGCGTGTGTTGGTCACGACCTTAATTGCATGCTATTACCCGTCCCTTTCCTATCAGCTCCAGAGAAAATCAGGACTCCTATCCTATAAGAAAGGTGCTAGGCAGACCCTTAGGTTTTAACAAGTGAAAATTACTAAGGCGACATATAATGAAAACGGATAGGACTTCAATTAAGGGGAAAAACATGGAAACCAGATAAAGGCTCAAGTATACCTCCACACATATTGCACATAAACAGCATGTCCCATACACAATTAAGGTCTTAAATTTAGATTCTGATCCTAAGCATACTGTCTAAGGGATAATAGCAGAGCCAGATTACATAACTCAGAGAGGAAGTCCTAATCAGGCTCGCCTACTGATTTTAACATGCTGACAGTTAAATATAATCATAGAGACAGTTTTGGTTTTATTTTTATGGCTGATTACCTAAGGTTTGCCTAGGCGTGTAGAATAATATGCAGCAGTTGTCCAGCTTTATTGATAACTCCAGGTTTTTATACCTAATAGCATGCAATTCTAGGTGTTGCAGATACTCAGAGACTAAGTTACCAGTTTGTTAGAACATGGTGACAGTTTTGTATTTAGACTAAGTGTGGTTAGATGAGTGTCACCCTATAACATGTTGTCTAACGCAAAATGATGCTTATGCAGTCACTAAGGCAGGATCTCTAAATGCACATAGAACCATAGCATTATGCATAGTATCAGGAATAGCACATGTGATAGTTTTTAATGTTGTTTACCTAAAAACAAGATCTCTAAGTGCGTAGGCATAATGAGACATGATTGCAATTTTGTTAACATTATTTATTCTAAGGTAGGATTTCTAAATGATATCTCAGAACAGGTAGACATGAGCAGAATATCATAATAACCATTTTGTTGTTGTTATTTACCCTATAGACAGGATTTATAAGCGTAATGAGATGCTGAATACAATACCCATAAATCCTAAGTAACATGATATGCATGGCATGCTTGGCATGTTGTACCTAAACATGGTTGCTATTGCGCATAGAGAAAAGTAAACCTAGAAACATGATCTCTACCCTTAATTATACTACAACATGCATATCACCCACCCATTTCACTATCCAACCCCATAGTTGTCTTTACAAATAATTATTACAGGCCTCTGAATATGAATTACAATAACTAAAAGTAAGAAAAGAAGAAGTTAACTATAGGGAGCCTTCATAGTAGGCCCAAGTCTCCAGGTCCTCCGTGCCATGTATTGTTTCACAACCTTTATCATAATCCGGGTGTGTCAGAGTTCCCTAAGGACCTCAAGGGCTCTCACGCGCAATGTATTTCTCTGATAGGGGCTTGCTTCTTTAAGCTCCGCCCAACCTATACAAGGTGGGCAGTGCTCACACCCAGATTTCATATCCAAGATAGAGTAAGTGCAGTGTGAAAATGCCAGCTCTTGTGTGTCAAAGTTCATATGGAGCTCAAGGGTCCCAAAGCAATGCTGACACAAAAGGGGCAGAACCTAGTGGTCTAAGAGTAAGGTGAGAGTGCTCAACATAGTTTAGGGGACAGTTTAAGTAAGAAAAACAGTTTTGAAAAGAGAGACTCAATTGATATAGTTTTATAACATAGGGAGAGAGTTGTCTTAATAAAACAGATTTGAGAAGAGCAGGGCAATCAACAAGCAACAAACCAAACTCAGAACCAAAAGCATGTTCAGCATCACACATGGAACAAAAAAACCAAGGCAGGTTCAACACCCAAACTTTTACACAGGGGTATTAGGGATTGGGCACACATAGAACACATGATGACAAACATGTAATAGGCAGCATACAACCAAAAGTTCAGGGGATTCAGGGGATTGGAGACACAGTAAAACATAGAACTATACTAACATAACAAGACCAAACAGCTCAAGACAGTAGAGTCTACCCAAACTACTGTACCAAACATAAGCAGAAAGGTTCGCATGAAGGCAGGTTTGGACACACAAAGGCATGCTAATAAATAAGGCAGAACTTGACATACCAGATAAAATCCAAGATCCTAGTTACATGTTGAACAACATAATAATAGATATAAGAAAATTGGAAACACAATGAATTGCAACAATTATAGAAACATATTGGTTTGAAGACTGAAATCTAAATTAGAACATACCAGTAGGGTGCATAAAGCAGTAACACAAAGCAAAAAATAGGAGATGCACAGTAGGTAGACTTGGCATGTAGCCGGCTAACTTAGAGTAGTAGCAAGTAGCACAGAGGAGAGAATAGAGAGAGCAAGTTTAGTTGTGAGAGAGAGAGTTGCACATATTAGTTCGTGTCTGTGTGTCCTTTTGAAAAACAAGAAGACTGTGTATATATAGTTTTGAAAACTGTGGCCAATAAGGTAGGAATCAGAATTAACCAGAGATTATGGGACTGAGTATCAATCAGTACAAGTATCACCCTAATTAAGGGAGCGATTCATACGGTGGGTAACAAAATAAGGAAAGAGACCATATATAACTTGAGGGAATATTCAGACAGTGTAAGTATAGCAGGTAATTAGGTATCCCCGTAATTGAAGGGGTTAAACTTAAACGGCTAGTAGGCAAAATAACAATTAAGGAAAGTTTTTATGCATACAACACACAAGGAAACAATTTTAACCCGATAAAAGTAAGCAATTAGGACTAGGTTCAGAAGATATCAATTAAGAGATAATAATCAATTAGCAATCAATTAATCATGTAACAAGGTGATACGCTCAAATTACACTTTTAAAATAGTGTAAAGCAGTCGAAGTCAAATATAATAACC
>ML288652.1:0-96339 GCA_005239495.1 Nicotiana undulata
GAAGGGCAAGTTGAGCCCTATGTACATTGGTCCATTCAAGATTTTGGATAAGGTAGGAGAGGTGGCTTACAGACTTGCCTTGCCACCAAGTTTATTAGTTGTGCACCCGGTGTTTCACGTATCTATGCTTCAGAGGTATATTGCAGATCCATCTCATGTACTTGACTTCAGCGGTGTCCAGTTGGACAAGGATTTGACTTATGAGGAGGATCCGGTAGCCATATTAGCTCGGCAGGTTCGTCAGTTGAGATCGAAGAGTTATCCTTTGGTTCGTGTTCAGTGGAGAGGTCAACCTGTTGAGGCAACTACTTGGGAGTCCGATTCCGATATGCGGAGCCGATATCCCCATCTGTTTCTCGTTTCAGGTACTTTTCTATGTTCGTTCGAGGACGAACGTTTGTTTTAGAGGTGGAGATTGTGATGACCCAAAAGGTCATCCCGTGTAATTTTAACTTAATATGTGTTCTGAGGCACTGAAAGCCTCCATTTATCTCACCTCGATGTACGTGCGCAGCCCAGGCGCGTAGCCGGGAAGCCTTGATGTGGAAAGCTGATAAAATATTGAATTTTTGATAGTTAATTGAATAAGGTTGACTTTGGTCAACATTTTTGGTAAACGGACCCGAACCCGTGATTTGACAGTCCCAGAATCGAATTCCGAGGTCCCAAGTCCGAGAAATCAATTTTTAAAGAAATTTTGTTTTGGAAAATATGAAGGTTTTTGAAAATTAGAATTGATGTGAAACCTCTGTTATCGGGCCCGTATTATGGTTCCGGAGCCCGGAACAGGTTCAATATGTTTATTATGAGCTACCTGTGAAATTTGGTAAGAAACGGACTCACTTTGAGGTAATTCAGACTAAAACTGGAAATTTAAAAGTTACTGAAGTTTTGAGAATTTTTATAGATTTTGAGGCTTAATTCAGTGTTTACGATGTTATTTTTGTGTTTTGATTACTCGAATAAGTCCGTAGGATGTTTATGAGGTTGTGTGTGTATTTGGTTTTGAGCCCCGAGGGCTCGGGTGAGTTTCGGGTAGGTATTGGGGTGCAAAACTTAGGAAAAATCTGATGTTTTTGAGCTGTTGCTGGTGTCCAGAGATTTACCCTATGAGAACGCACTCAAGGGAGTGCGAACGCACAGGGTAATTGAGGGTTGGGAGTCAGGGTAGCTTTTTGATAAGTGCGAACGCGGAGGAGTAGCTGGGGTACACTGTGCGAACGCGTGGTATAGGGTGCGAACGCACAGTGTTAGCATGGGCCTCTGGGGCTGGGTAGAATTTACCCTGTGCGAACAATAGGGACCACCTGATAAACCTGTGCGAACGCGGAGCTGGGACCGCGAACGCACTGCCTTATTTCGCCCAGTCATTTTTAATACCTAAAAACAGAATAGTTTCGGGACTTAACCCATTTTTCTCAAAACTTCATCTTCCCCAACCCTCTTAGGCGATTTTGGAGCACCTCTTCCACCATAGCTTCATAGGTAAGATATCTTAACTCCTTTTTCTTCCATTTTTATCAACAATTATTAGATTCTAGGCCAAAAAACATGGAATTAAAGGGTAGAAATTGGGGATTTGGGTAGAGTTAGGGCTTTTTTGAATTTTTGGGAATTCAACCTCGTATTAGGGTCGGATTTCAAAACAAATTGTATATTCGGGCTCGTGGGGTAATAGGTGATCGTATTTCGGTCTGAACCTCGTGTTTAGACCAAGCGGGCCCGGGGTCGAATTTTGGAATTTTTGGAAGAATGTTGGGAAATCTATAATTAGTCTTTGGAATTGAATTGTTGAATAATTATTGATATTATTGAGTCCATTATGTATAGATACGATTGTTTCGGAGTCGGATTCGAGAGGGAAAGCGGTGTTAGAGGCTTGATTCGCATTCTTGGAGCCGAGGTAAGTGTTTGGCCTAACCTTAGCTTGAGGGAATAGGTATAGAGTCTTATTTGCTATGTGTTAATCCATGTCCAACGTATAGGTGAGGTGACGGGTACCTATACATTGTGGTCAAGCATGCCCGTGAGTCGAACTTGATAATTTTCATTTTGTTCTTTGATATTCTCTGTGATACGGATTTCTTATCATTCTGGAAGTGATATATTTAGAGTATTTAATGATGTGGAAAGTTATTTGATTACTCGTTCGGTTGAGGATTATATTGTTGAATTATACCTCTGAGTGAGATTGGTTATAGCTGAGTCCCTTGCCGGGACGATAGAATCTTTGTTGATTATTTCTGTGTATTTTAGGTTTCCTATTATTGTATTTCCCTGTCTGATTGTTGCTTTTATTTATGTTATGCACGAGGGGACATTCTGTGCCGAGTGATTGTGAGGTTTTGCACAAGGGGACATTCCGTGCCGAGTGATTGTGAGGTTTTGCACAAGGGGACATTTCGTGCCGAGTGATTGTGAGGTTTTGCACAAGGGGACATTCCGTGCCGAGTGATTATCTATTATTGCACGAGGGGACATTCCGTGCCGAGTGATTATCTATTATTGCATGAGGGGACATTCTGTGCCGAGTGATTATTATTTATGCACGAGGGGACATTCCGTGCCGAGTGACTGTGAGGTTATGCATGAGGGGACATTCTGTGCCGAGTGATTGTGAGGTTATGCATGAGGGGACATGCCATGCCTTTTTCTGTTTATTTACTTGTTCCGAGCTGTTAAATTCCTGTTGTTATTTCTACATTTCAATTATTATCTTGTTCTGTTGTTTTAGCAGTTGTGGCCCCTTTATCCCCAGCATGTTCTCCCTCGTAGTTGTATTACTTGTTCATTTCCTGTCATTACTTCATGTTATATTAATGAACTGCACAGGTGTTATTTGTTGTCGTGTCCTATCCTCATCACTACTTCGCCGAGGTTAGGCTCGGCACTTACTCAGTACATGGGGTCGGTTTTACTGATGCTACACCTGCACTTCTCTATGATGTGCAGATTATAGCGCCGGACCTAGTGGACACTGAGCGAGGGAGTATCCTTCAGTCCACGGCGACACCAAGGTAGTCCTGCAGACGTCTGCAGGCTTTGGCGTCACCTCTTACCCTTTTCTCTCATTTTCTGTCTTATTTCAGTAGTTCCAAGACAGTTGTATCTACTTATTTCAGACCATTGTATTTAGTAAACTCTTAGACTGTTCGTGAGATTGTGGCACCGGCTTCTGGGGTTGTACTTAAGTAAAATTATTACGGGACTTCTATTGAATTCTTGAATTTTGTATTACTTCCGTATTTTTATTATCATTGTTCTAGTTATTTTTGGTTATTTAATTGTTAATAAGTCAATTTAATTCAAACGTTGGCTTGTCTAATGGGTTTAACTTTAGACGCCATCACGGCCTGAAGGTGGGATTTCGGATCGTGACAACACGACATCACCCTTCATGATTTACACTCTCATCCTCACAATGCAACAAATAAATACAAGGCATCACCCTTTGTGCTTTACACTCTTCCTCACAATGCAACAAGTAAATACACGGCATCACCCTTCGTGATTTACACTCTTCCTCACAATGCAATAAATAAATACACGGCATCACCCTTCGTTCTTTACACTCTTCCTCACCCAAACAATATCAAGAACAAAAATTTGGCAAGGAACATCAACAATATGAACCATAAATCACAACATCCTGGCAAGGAAGTCGACAATACAAACAATATCATTAACAGCATAAACAGTAATAGAAACCATAACATCCCGGCAAGGGAGTCAACAAGACAAACAACATCATCAACAATGGAATAATAAGAGAAACCACACGATCCCCGCAAGGGAAACAGTTATAACCAATCTCACCTAAAAAGTTACCTTCACGGAATAAACTAAACTTCAACAAAGGCCCAGTAATAGACAACATCGAGGAAATACCAATAACATAAATGTATAACAATTAGGCCTAAGTAGCACTTAAGGAAATAGTCCTATAAATCACAATGTAAGACTCACGAGCATTGTCACGACCCAAAATGCTAACTCAAGTCGTGATGGCACCCAACAGGGGGGTCAGGCAAGCCAACACAAATTTCGCTAAGGGTTCTGTCTTTATTAATTAACCAATTTCATCATGTACCAAGCTAACAAGTTAAAATCTAATATCGAAAGGTAATTAACCAGTTTTAGTCCAAAAGTAGCGATGAGGAGGCGTGAGCCAAAAATATATATACAGTCTATAATCCATGATAACTACTACGTGTGTGTCAGGAACTAGTGTCACGAGTACCACGAGCATACTAGCTAGATATACAAAAGATAAAAACATACAATTCCCACTGCCTGAAATAAATAGACGGGAAAAAATATAACAAAAGAAACTCCATGGTGCTGCCGAGGGTCGTCAGAAGAAGCAGCTCACCGTGAAGTCAGATCCACTAAGTTAGAATCTATCCCCGGTATGATAACCAGATGCACCGACCTCAGAACCTGTACAATTAAGTACAGAAGCATAGCATGAGTACATAAATAAATATGTACCCAGTGAGTATCCCGTCTAATCTCGAAGAAGTAGTGACGAGAGGTCGACTTGACACACACTAAGGTCCAACAGTATAATATAACAAGGTACAACGGGAAAACAATGGTAGGCGTGTAAGACAGTGAACAACAAATGTATATAAAACACAGGAATCCAAGTAAATACTGAAAATAAATAACAGTTTCCACTTTCTTTTCCCCCCAAATATTGGTCAAGTCAATGTCCACGAAATAGTATCAAATAGTCATGCGCACACTGGAATAAGACAACCGGCCGGAGTCATAAGGATAATGTTTATGCACTGCCGAGGATCGAACGGCCCGTCCCATATGTGCATTCTTACCATAGTACAATCTCATATGTGCACTGTTGAGGGTCAAACGGCCCGAACCATAAGTGCACCTTTCAATCCGCCGTGGCGTATGGCCCGCTCCCATGAGAGTGGGGGAAATCACACTCCGCTCGCAGAATGTAAATTGCGAAGCGGTCACATGCACACACAATAATCTTAACATTTCCTTTCCATAATCATCTTCTTCCAAAATATCAAGTTTCATAAACCTCAAGGAAAACATACTACCTATAACAGGAATTCATAACATATAATTCATTACCAGGAAGAATATAAGGCATGTTGTGGGCCTAACTACCCGGATGTAACAATAATAACCGCTACGTACGGACTCTCATCACTTTGTAAGTACGTAGCCCCCAAAATAATTACACATAGCATACACATCACCTATGGGGACAGTTCCCTCTTACAAGATTAGAAAGGAGACTCACCTCTTGTCGAATCTACCTCTCGGACCAAGAATGTGCCCGAAACTCTAAACTCTACACTCGAGGACTCGTAACTAGCCAAATGTTATAGAATTATATCAATTCATGATCAAAGTAGGGAAATTATCCTATTCATTCAATAAATTCAACATTCTTGAAGAATTCCCAAAATTCAACCCCGGGCCCGCACGCTCGAATTCCGAAATATCTCGAAGGAATCACTCACCCATAGCCTAAGGATCGTTAATATATGATTTCTATTTGAATTCATAGCAATTAATGGGGAAATTCATCAAATTCCTCAAGAACCCTAAGTTACTACCCAAATCTTGATTTTTCCACCAATTTAATAGTTAACTTAACTAGTAATTCATGTATTTAATTAGTATTAGTGTGGAATTAACTTACCTCTTAAGTAGATAGGTCGTGGAATCTCTTCTCCAAGGTCCCAAGTCTTTAGTGGAGGTGAGAAGTGAAGGAAATGGGTAAAATCCCATGTTTTAAAGAAAAACATTACCTAAGCTTACAGTTATTCCGCACCTGCGGCTCAAGGACCGCACCTGCGGTCTCGCGCCTGCGAGCAAAAGCTCGCACCTGCGGAACTGGGCGGGGAAGGCTGGGCTCGCTCCTGCGGAACTTGGTCCGCACCTGCGAGAAATGGCCTGGCCACTGGTTTCCGCACCTGCGAGGATGGGACCGCAGGAGCGGTCCCGCACCTGCGACTGGGCAACCGCACCTGCGGTCACACCAGATCAGGTGCACCAGCAGTTGCATCAGCTGGTTTTAGCCCTATTTGGTGCCCGAGAGGCACCTGGTCCCACCCGATCCCCCGTCTAAATATACCAACAAGTCCCGAATCATAATACGGACTCGCTTGAGCCTTCGGAACACTCAAAACAACGCTAAAACTCAAAGTCACACCCCAAAACCCCTAGAATCATAACTTAAGAATTTCAAGTTCTTGATTTCAATAACAATGCACCGGACCAATCTATACTACTCGAAATGACACCAAATTTTGCAGGAAAGTTACAAATGACATAACGGAGCTACTCTCGGTCTCAGAATTCCATTCGGACCTCGATAACATAAAATCACGTTCCAAACCAAATTTTAAACTTAAGGAAATCCTTATTTCTATAATGGGCGCTTAAACGCTCTCGGGTCATCGAAAACCCATTCCGAACATACGCCCAAGTTCGAAATCATCATACAAAGCTACTGGAACTGTCGGAACTCGATTCCGAGATCGTTTTTTCAAAATGTTGACCGAAGTCAAACTTGGCCAAAAGGCCAATCTTAAGGAACCAAGTGTTCCTATAGCACTCTAAACACTTCAAAATCCCGAACCACCCGTCCCCGCAAGTCACAAATCACAAGAAGCCTCTACGGGGAGTCTCGTTTAAGGGAACGGGGTCCTAATACGCAAAACAACCGATCGGGTCGTTACACTCTCCCCCTCTTAAACAAACGTTCGTCCTTGAACGGGTCTAGAATCGTACCTGAAGTGCTGAATATGTGTGGATATCTGCTATGCATGTCCTCCTCGGACTCCCAAGTCGCCTCCTCAACTGGTTGTCCCCTCCACTGGACCTTCATGGCCGAAACTCTCTTGGATCTCAACTAGCGGTCCTGCCTATCAATAATAGCAACTGGCTCCTCCTCATAGCCCAACTTCTCATCCAACTGAATAGTGCTGAAATCAACCACGTGAGAGAAGTCGGCGTGATATCTCCTGATCATGGATACATGGAAGACCGGATGAACTCCTGATAATCTGGGAGGTAAAGCAAGCTCATAAGTAACCTCTCCGACTCGCCTCAATACCTCGAGAGGACCTATAAATCTTGGGCTCAGCTTGCTCTTCTTCCCGAACCTCATAATGCCCTTCATCGGCGAAACCTTCAGCAGAACCTTATCTCCATCCATAAATGCTACATCACGCGCCCTCTGATCCCCATAACTCTTCTGTGTGGACTGAGCTGTACGGAGCCTCTCCTGAATTAACTTCACCCTCTCCAAGGCATCTCTCACCAGATCTGTGCCATATAACTTAGCCTCGCCAGGCTCAAACCACCCGATAGGAGAACGACACCGCTGACCATACAAAGCCTCAAATGGAGCCATCTCGATGCTGGACTGATAACTATTATTGTACGCAAACTCGGCCAAGAGCAAGAATTAGTCCCACTAACCTCCAAAGTCAATCACACATGCCTGAGCATGTCCTCCAATATATGAATTGTACGCTCCGATTGGCCATCGATCTATGGATGAAATGTTGTGCTGAGATCTATCTGAGTGCCCATCTCTCTATGCAATGCTCTCCAGAAGTGCGAGGTGAATTGAGGACCTCGATCTGATATAATGGACACTGGCACCCCGTGCAACCGGACTATCTCCCGAAAGTAAATCTGGGCTAGCCTCTCAGAAGTATATGTAGTAGCTACAGGAATGAAATGCGCCGATTTGGTCAATCTGTCCACAATGACCCAAACCGCGTCAACCTTCCGCAAAGTCCGAGGCAACCCAACCACGAAGTCCATAGTGATGCGCTCCCACTTCCACTCAGGAATGGGCATCTGCTGAAGTAGGCCTCCTGGCCTCTGGTGCTCATACTTCACCTTCTGGAAATTAAGACACCTAGCCACATACTCTACTATGTCCTTCTTCATCGGTCTCCACCATAAATGCTGCTTCAAATCATGATACATCTTCGTAGCCCCCGGATGAACAGAATACCGAGAACTGTGTGCCTCTTCTACAATCCTCTCCCTTAGGCCATCAACATTAGGAACACATAAGCGGCCCTGAAGTCTCAGAACACCATCTTCACCAATGGTAACCTCCTTGGACATGCCCTTAATCACTGTCTCCCGTAGCTCTACCAAGCACGGATCATCATACTGTCGAGCCTTAATCTCCCCCACTAACGAAGACTGAGCAACCACATGTGCTAAAACTCGATGAGGCTCTGAAAGATTTAATCTCACCAGGCGATTAGCCAAGGACCGAATGTCCAAGGCTAGAGGTCTCTCATCTGCTGCAATATAAGCCAAGCTTCCCATACTTTCTGCCTTCCTGCTTAAGGCATCTGCTACTACATTTGCCTTGCCCAGATGATAAAGAATGGTGATATCATAATCCTTCAGCAACTCAAGCCATCTGCGCTGCCTTAAATTAAGATCCCTCTGCTTAAACAAGTGCAGCAAACTGCGGTGGTCTGTATATACCTCACAAGACACTTCGTACAAGTAGTGCCTCCAAATCTTCAGAGCATGAACAATCGTCGCCAACTCTAAGTCGTGCACAGGGTAATTCTTCTCATGGACCTTCAGCTGGCGCGAAGCATAAGCAATAACTATCCCGTCCTGCATCAACACACATCCCAACCCAACGCGTGAAGCATCGCAATACACAGTATACATCCTAGAACCGGAAGGCAATGTCAGAACTGGTGCTGAGGTCAATGCTATCTTGAGCTTATGAAAGCTCACCTCACACTCGTCGGACGATCGAAACGGGGAATTCTTCTAAGTCAATCTAGTCAAAGGAGCTGCAATCGAGGAAAACCCCTCCATAAATCGGCGATAGCCTACTAGGCTCAAAAAGCTCCTGATCTATGTAGTTGAGGTAAGACGCGGCCAACTCTGACTTGCCTCAATCTTCTAAGGATCAACCTTGATACCCTCTACGGATATCACATGCCCCAAGAATGCCACGGAATCTAACCAGAACTCACACTTGGAGAACTTAGCATATAACTTCTGTTCCCGCAAGGTCTGGAGCACAACTCTCAAATGCTGCTCATGCTCACCCAGGCTCCGCGAGTAAATCAAGATGTCATCAATGAAGACAATGATAAAGGAATCAATATACGGCCTGAACACCCTATTCATCAAGTCCATGAATGATGTCAGGGCATTAGTCAAGCCAAAGGACATCACCAGAAACTCATAGTGGCCATATTTCGTACGGAACACAGTCTTTGGAACATCTAAAGCCCGAATCTTCAGCTGATGATAACCCGATCTCAAATCAATCTTATAAAACACACGAGCACCCTGCAACTGGTCAAACAAATCATCGATGCGCGGAAGAGGATACTTGTTCTTAATGGTAACCTTATTCAACTGGCGGTAATCAATACACATCCGCATAGACTCATCCTTCTTCTGCACAAATAGGATTGGAGCACCCCACAACGATACACTCGATCTGATAAACCCCTTAGCCAACAACTCCTCAAGCTACTGCTTCAACTCCTTCAGTTCCTTCGAAGCCATACGGTACGGGGGAATGGAAATAGGCTGAGTGCCTGGAGCTACATCAATACATAAGTCAATATCACGATCCGGAGGCATGCCCGGAAGATCTGAAGGAAAAACATCGGCAATCTTTCGAATAACTGGCACTGAATCGATCATCGAGGACTCGGAGGTAGTGTCCCGCACATAAACAAGATAGGCCAGACAACCCTTCTCGACCATATGTCGAGCCTTCAGGAAAGAAATAACCCGGCCGGCTGCACTAACTGAGGAACCTCTCCACTCCAGCCTAGGCGACTCAGGCATGGCTAAAGTAACTGTCTTGGCATGGCAATCTAGCACGGCATGATAAGGAGATAGCCAATCCATGCCTAGAATAACCTCAAAATCAACCATGTCGAGCAATAGAAGGTACGCTCTGGTCCCAAACCCACAGAATGTAACCACACAAGACCGGTAGACCCGGTCTACCACCACAGAATCGCCCACAGGAGTGGACACATATATAGGAGAATACAAGGATTTACGAGGAACATCCAGACAATGAGCAAATAATGCTAAAATATATGAATAGGTGGATCCTGGATCAAATAATACTGAAGCCTCTCTACCACTTACTGGTATAATACCTGTGATCACGGCATCTGAGGCCACTGCATCTGCTCTGGCCGGTATAGCATAGAATCTGGCTGGAGCACCAAAAGACTGAGCCCCACCAGAGTGGACAAGAGCTGACTGATCTCCCCCTAACCGACCTCCCCCTCTAGGACGAACCATGCCGACCTGTCCTCCACCTCTAGGTGGCCGGACTGCTGGTGCTGGACCCATAGGCTGATAACCCGGTTGCAATGCCTTGCCCCGAAGCCTGGGACAATGTCTCTGCATATGACCTAGATCCCCACACTCATAGAAACCTCTAGGTACCATAGCCTGCTGCCCCGAAGAAGAACCCTGAATGGCTGGAGGATGGTAGGAACGCTCTGGCATAGCGCTGAAGTGAGCCCTCGCTGGAACACCTCGGGGATGTGGTGGAGGTGCTGAATATGAAGTCATGCTGGGTTGACCACTACTAAACTGACCCCTTCCCCTAGCTGGGGTACCTCTAAAATCTCCGGAGAACCTAGCCCTCTTGTCCTGCTGACCCTGCTCCCTACTCCTCGACTGGTAACCCTCGATCCTGCGAGCAATCTCTACCACGAGCTGGTAAAGAGTACCCATCTCCACCTCTAGGGCCATGGTGGCTCTAATACCTGGGTGCAACCCAGCCAAGAAAATCTGCACTCTCTCAACATCAGTGGGTAGTATCATAAGTGCATGACGTGACAACTCTAAAAATCTGGCCTCATAATCCGTCACTGACATCTGCCCCTGCTCTAGCTGCTCAAACTAGCATTGTAGCTCTTCCCTCTCAGAGGGTGGGATATATCTGTCCAGAAACATCTGCGTGAACTTCTCCCAAGCGACAGGAGGAGAATCTGCTGGCCTTCTGAGAATATAAGATAGCCACCACCTGCGAGCTCTGCCCTCTAACTGAAATGTGGTGAAATCCACTCCATGAGACGCTAGGATCCTCATGTTGTGCAGTCTGTCCCTGCACCTATCAAGGAAGTCCTGGGCATCCTCGCCTCGCTCACCCCCGAAGAATGGAGGGCGCAATCGAGTCCATCTGTCCAACATCTTCTGTTGATCGCCATCCGCAGCTGGTCTGGCCTCCGGTGTTGCTGCTACAGGCTGGATACCACCCACGGACAGTGTACCCGGGGTATGTTGTGCTGCTGTTTCCAGTCCTGCGGCCTGGGCAGTAGGGGTCTGGGCTCCCCCTCCTGCCTTAGAAGTGGCCGGATCTGCTGGAAATAAACCAGCCTGGGACATGGTGTCCATAAACCTCATCATACGACCCATGATTTCCTGGAAGCCGGGCGCTGTCATGAATTCCACTGGAGCAGGATCTGCTAGTGGTACCTCATCCTGCTCCTCTATGATAGGATCCCCTGGTGGTGCAACTGGAATAGCTCTAGGATGCCCTTGTCCCCTGCCTCAGGTCGGTGCCATCCCTCGGCCTCTGCCACATCCTCGGGCGATAGGGGTAGCGACATCACCCGGGTCAGGAACATCAGATGCGCGCGTCCTCACCATCTGTGAGAGAATAGAAGGATAAGTGTTTGTACATTATCGACTGCACGATTGAATATGGATGAAAAGAGGTTTCCTAACACCCTATAGCCTCCTAAAGATAAGTACAGACGTCTCCGTACCGATCTGCAAGACTCTACTGGGCCTGCCCGTGACTCCTGAGACTTACGTGAACCTAGGGCTCTGATACCATGTCGTCACGACCCAAAATCCTAACTCAGGTCGTGATGGCGCCCAACAGCGGGTCAGGCAAGCCAACACAAATTTCGTTAAGGGTTCTGTCTTAATTAATTAACCAATTTCATCATATACCAAGCTAACAAGTTAATTCTTGATATCGAAAGGTAATTAACCAGTTTTAGTCCAAAAGTAGCCATGAGGAGGCGTGAGCCAAAAATATATATACAGTCTATAATCCATGATAACTACTACGTGTGTGCCAGGAACTAGTGTCACGAGTACCACGGGCATACTAGCTAGATATACAAAAGATAAAAACATACAATTCCCACTGTCTGAAATAAATAGACAGGAAAAAAAATAACAAAAAAAACTCCATGGTGCTGGCGAGGGTCGTCAGAAGAAGCATCTCACCGTGAAGTCAGATCCACTAAGTCAAAATCTATCCCCGGTATGATAACCAGATGCACCGGCCTGAAAACCTGTACAATTAAGTACAGAAGCGTAGCATGAGTACATAAATAAATATGTACCCAGTGAGTATCCCGTCTAATCTCGAAAAAGTAGTGACGAGAGGTCGACTTGACACTCACTAAGGTCCAACAGTATAATATAACAAGGTACAATGAAAAAAATGGGTAGGCGTGTAAGACAGTGAACACCAAATGTATATAAAACACGGGAATCCAAGTAAATATTGAAAATAAATAACAGTTTCCACTTTCTTTTCCCCCAAATATCGGTCAAGTCAATGTCCACGAAACAGTGCCAAATAGTCATGCGCACATAGGAATAAGACAACCGGCCGGAGTCATAAGGATAATGTCAATGCATTGCAGAGGATCGAACGACCCGTCCCATAAGTGCATTCTTACCATAGTACAATCTCATATGTACACTGCCGAGGGTCGAACGGCCCGAACCATAAGTGCACCTTTCAATCTGCCGTGGCGTATAGCCCGCTCCCATAAGAGTGGGGGAAATCACACTCCGCTCGCGGAATGTAAATTGCGAAGCGGTCACATGCACACACAATAATCTTAACATTTCCTTTCCATAATCATCTTCTTCCAAAATATCAAGTTTCATAAACCTCAAGGAAAACATACTACCTATAACAGGAATTCATAACATATAATTCATTACCAGGAAGAATATAAGGCATGTTGTGGGCCTAACTACCCGGACATAACAATAATAGCCGCTACGTACGGACTCTCATCACTTTGTACGTACGTAGCCCCCAAAATAATTACACATAGCATACACATTACCTATGGGGACAATTCCCTCTTACAAGGTTAGAAAAGAGACTCACCTCGTGTCTAATCGACCTCTCGGACCAAGAATGCGCCCAAAACTCTGAACTCTTCACCCGAGGACTCGTAACTAGC
The DNA here is from genome assembly GCA_005239495.1 of Nicotiana undulata. Lineage (NCBI taxonomy): Eukaryota > Viridiplantae > Streptophyta > Magnoliopsida > Solanales > Solanaceae > Nicotiana > Nicotiana undulata. The sequence goes on from ML288652.1 coordinate 13,251, forward strand.
CAAATGTTATAGATTTATATCAATTCATGCTCAAAGTAGGGAAATTATCCTATTCATTCAATAAATTAAACGTTCTTGAATAATTCCCAAAATTCAACCCCGGGCCCGCATGCTCGAATTCCAAAAATTCTTGAAGGAATCACTCACCCATAGCCTAAGGATCGTTAATATATGATTTCTACTTGAATTAATAGAAATTAATGGGGAAATTCATCAAATTCCTCAAGAACCCTAAGTTACTACCCAAATCTTGATTTTTCCACAAATTTAGTAGTTAACTTAACTAGTAATTCATGTATTAAACTACTATCAGTGTGGAATTAACTTACCTCTTCAGTAGATAGGTCGTGGAATCTCTTATCCAAGCTCCCAAGTCTCTAATGGAGGTGAGAAGTGAAGGAAATGGGTAAAGTCCCGTGTTTTAAAGAAACACACTGCCTAAGCTTACAGTGATTCCGCACCTGCGGCTCAAGGACCGCACCTGCGAGCAAAAGCTCGCACCTGCGGAACTGGACGGGGAAGGCTGGGCTCGCACCAACGGAGAAGAGACCGCACCTGCGGAACTTGGTCCGCACCTGCGAGAAATGGCATGGCCACTGGTTTCCGCACCTGCGAGGATGGGACCACAGGAGCGGTCCCGCACCTGCGATTGGGCAACCGCACCTGCAGTCACACCAGATCAGGTGCACCAGCAGTTGCATCAGCTGGTTTTTAGCCCCGTTTGGTGCCCGAGAGGCAGTTGGGCCCACTCGAGCCCCCGTCCAAATATACCAACAAGTCCCGAATAATAATACAGACTCGCTTAAGCCTTCGGAACACTCAAAAAAACTGCTAAAACTCAAAATCACACCCCAAAACCCCTAGAATCATAACTTAAGAATTTCAAGTTCTTGATTTCTATAACAATGCGCCGGACTGACCTATACTACACGGAATGACACCAAATTTTGCAGGCAAGTTGTAAATGATATAACGGATCTACTCCCAGTCTCGGAATTTCGTTCGGACCTCGATAACATAAAATCACGTTCCAAACCAAATTGCAAACTTAAGGAAATCCTTATTTCTATAATGGGCGCCGAAACGCTCCCGGGTCATCAAAAACTCGTTCCGAACATACGCCCAAGTCCGAAATCATCATACGAAGCTACTGGAACTATCGGAACTCGATTCCGAGGTCGTTTGCTCAAAATGTTGACCAAGTCAAACTTGGCCAAAAGGCCAACCTTAAGGAACCAAGTGTTCCTATAGCACTCTAAACACTTCCAAATCCCGAACCACCCGTCCCCGCAAGTCACAAATCATAAGAAGCCGCTACGGGGAGTCTCATTTAGGGAAACGGGGTCCTAATACACAAAACGACATATCGGGTCGTTACAGGCATGCTTGACTCCAACGAATAGATGTTCCAGCTACGGTTAGTCAACTATAAGGCTAGATGACACTAATTATAGTCAATTAGGCAAGCTAGGAAGAAAATATAGCATGATGATGAGAGAAATAGAATATTTAGTTAAGTCAAGCAAGGCTAAATAGCCAACAAAGGAATCCAAAAACAATAATTCTAATTTAAACAGGAAGTGATGAAATTAACAACCAAGGATTCAAATGTAACAATTACAAATGATACACAGGTAATATAAGAACCTACGAATCCTAAAAGGCCAATCTAATTGCAAATAAGTCCGAGTACACACTCGTCACCTCGCATACTCGGACTACAATCAACAAGGAAGACTCAATCCTAAGGGGTAGTTCCCCCACACAAGGTTAGGCAAGATACTTACCTCAAAGACGACAACCCGGTACTCAAAAATAGACTTCTCGGGCGGAAAGACCTCCGGACGGCTCACAATCAACCAAAACAACTTCCAAATACACATAAACGTATAAGGAACTATTCCTGAATAATAAAGTTTCAATCTTTACAAAATTATAAAAATCGACCCAAAAGTTGACCCCCGGGCCCGCACCTCGGAACCCGACAAATTTTACAAATTCCGATTGCCCACTCCGATACGAGTTCACCCATACTAAATTTATCCAATTTCGATAATATTTGGTCTTTCAAAGCATGATTTTACATTTTAGAAGTTTTCTTTTAAAACCCACAATTTCCTCAACCCAAAACACAAATTAAATGATAAAAACAAGAACTAATTCATGAAATATAATTAATTATAGTGGAAGAACACTTACCCATTAGTTTGTGTGAAAGACCCTCAAAGAATCGCTAAAATCCGAGCTCTAGAAGTCAAAATATGTTAAAAATGGTGAAACCCCCGATTTTGGACACTTATATTCTGCTCAGGTGTTTTATTCATCGCGATCGCGGAAAACGAGATGCCATCGCGTAGAGAAAAATATCACTGGCCAAAAAAACGTTCTATGCGATCGCAAGGAGAATACTGCGATCGCATAAAAGGAAGTTGGATGTTGACCCACTTGCACTATGCGTTCGCGGCAGTGTGAATGCGAACGCGGAGAAGGGAAAAATAGACTTCCATGATCGCGAGCGTAATTGTGCGATCGCAGTGAAGGAAAACTGGGCGGGTCCAAACAATACTATGTGATCGCGATTACCTCTATGCGATCGCATAGAAGGAAACCAGAAGACAGAAATTAGCTGTTCAAAAATAGGGAAAATTGACCTAAACCCCATCCGACTCTCACCCGAGGCCCCTGGGACCCCGTCTAAATGCACGAACAAGTCTTATAACCTAACACGGACTCGCTCGAGGTTTCAAACTACATAAAATAGCACTAAAACGATGAATTGAACCTAAAATCAATGAAATTCCTCAAAACCTCTTTAAACGTTAACTTTTGCATTTACGGTCCGAATCACATCTAATGAAGTCCGTTTCTTACCAAACTTCTTGGATATTGCACAAATATTATGTACCTGTACCGGGCTCCGGAACCATAATACGGGCACGATACCACAGGTTTCACATATCATTTTATTTTCAAAAGCCTCTTTTATTTTTCAGAAAACAATTTCTTTTAAAAATTCATTTCTCGGACTTGGGACCTCGGAATTCGATTCCGGGCGTATGCCCAAGTCCCATATTTTCCTACGGACCCTTCGGGACCGCCAAATCACGGTTCTGGGTCCGTTTACCAAAAATGTTGACCGAAGTCAACTTTATTCAAATTTCTAATACAAAATTTTCATTTTTATCAGTTTTTCACATAAAGGCTTCCTGGAAACATGCCCGGGCTGCGCGCAAAAATCAAGGTGAGATAGAAGGAGGTTTTCACGACCTCGGAACACAGAATTAGCTTGAAAAATACGGAATGACCTTTTGGGTCATCACAATCTCCCCATCTTAAACAAACGTTCGTCCTCGAACGTGCTAAGATTCGCCTTGAACTCATCCTATCACTGATTGTATACCTTTAACACATACCTGCGGGCAATCCCACGTCAGCCCAACCCACATAAGCCTGATGGAACAATCACAACTATAATATAACCTTCACATCACCATTGATAAGCCTCATACCTCTACTCCTCACCTTCTAGTCATTTACAGAAGACCTGATTCTAAATCCATATCCGGCATTAGCCTGCACCAGCTGCATCAACTCATGACTACACCCATAAGGCACGACCACACAACATAGCACATCACACATAGGCTCAAATAGCACTTCCGATCACAATAGTTACTCGAGATCAACTCAGTATTGGCAATTAGCCTCACATCTGAAAGAATTTTCTTCCAAACCTCATTATACTGATAATGATGCACTATACACGAAGACTTCATCATTAAACACCTGAATCACCAAGCCACAACTAACACCACCGGGCACACATCCCGCAACTGAACTAAGGAAACACATAACGAAATGACTGAATATGAAAATAAAAACATATAAAGGATCTATCAAACAAAAGCCCATAGGAACAACTCTCTATCAATACTGACTTACCAAAAACAATATAACAAGGAGGAAGCAAAGCATATGAACAAATCACAAGGATACCGTCCTGATAAAATTTCCACTGCGGTACTCAGCCCGGTCCAAACATATCGAATCACAAATATCACGAGGACCTCATCCTCAACTCTGAATCACATACGAAAAATATATCACACCAATTGAAATTCCTCCACTAGTTCATCTCAGCTGATAAAATCGTAACGCTAACTGAACTCTCATCTCGATGGAGTATCAAATCACAACTCGTAAACAAAATATTTAGGAAAATCACATAAAGCTTACCACGAAGTACAATAAGAACTCATTGCCACATTCACTACTATCAAGAATAAATAACACAACAATAGACACGGGCTACTACTCAGAATCTCCCAACAGGAGAAAACACAAATTGGAGTGCAAACATGGAACTCACTCATAAATGAAACAACAAATAAGGGAACTCGTCCCGACCAGCAGAGCTATAATGAAATACAATTTGTGCCCCTCTGCAATACATCAAAACATATCTGTGTGATAATATCTGGCACAACGGCCTCTAGCCTACTATATGCAACACATCAACGGGTCGGGCTTCCCCCTCTTAGGCGCCCTCTATTCACCCGAATACCTTGCTATAACACACTTACCTGAATCCTGGAGCAAATCTCTCACCCTGTGGCTAACATCTCCACACCCAAAACAACCTATCTGCCAGCGTGGTTGTGGAGGACATACAAACGAATCCTCTGTGACCCCCGAATACCTGAGACCCCCATACGAAGCTGGTAATGCAAACTAAACTGGTTGACCCACAAAACCTCTACCGTGTCGTACCTTGACTCCTATAACAAGGACCAGTAGATTTCTCTGATCTACGAGGCCTCATTTCCTCCTTGAACTCTCTCCCTGATCTCATATGTCCTCTCGCTCCCGGTCCCACATGCTCTCTAACCGGCTAACGATCCCTACTACCTGCTGAAATGAGGCATCCTACTCTAACTCTCAAGTCCCGCTGAACCGAATATCATGTCTGAATCTCCCAAATGACTCTACGGACTCATATCCTAACTGAAGCAACCAAGCGAAGTCATGTCTGGCCAACTCACTGAATCGGACGGCATGCTCCATTGGTGACACAGCGCCCTAACACAACTGCTCAAGCTCCGCGCGCCATACATCCCAAAGGAACTTAGGTGCAACCTCCCTCAAAGCATCTCCGAAAGACTGAATCCTTGCTAGTGAAGCTAACTCGGCCCGGTTACCCCAACTCATATGCCGCCACCACTGATCAACCCACTACTCTGAACCTGAGACGTGACAAAAGCAATCTCGCTCGTCTCCACAATACCCGAAGTACGAAGAATATAGTGACACTCTTTGAGAAAAACCTGTGCATTATCTACCGCCAATTCAATGAAAGATAGAAGAGTGGTACTTCCAGTACCTCTCAATTCCAAGGTATTCTTCCTCCGATGATGCTACCCTAGCCATGGCTGAACTGAAACCAGATGTGTGTTGTCATGACAACGGCTACCTGACCAATGAGATCTCGCTGCTCTGGAGTGTAGGCTGCGGGAGTCTGAACTCCTCCCCTGATCTGTGGGTAGCTGGTGCACTAGAATCAACCCTACCTGAGTCAGCGTACCAGTTATACTCAAAACTATGCCCAGGCCTACCGAAGTCCAGGGTAGCAACATGCACCCCCAGTACATATCCCCCCAACTAGAACTACTGGCGACTCCTCAACGGTTGCTCTGGTAGGCAACTTAATTGCGGCACATACTCCTCGGTGTCCTCTGTCTCCGACCCTTGAGACACTTGCTTCGGGGTAACATCATCAAGAGCCGTCGTTCGTGTCCTCATCATCAGTGAGAGAATGGAGCAATAACTTCAAACATCAAGATCAATAAACTCACACGATAAGAATGAAGGAAGTGAAATTGTCCTAATAGTTCTGTAGCCTCTCGAAGATAAGTACAGACGTCTCTGTACCGATTCGCAAGACTCTACTAAACTCGCTTATGACTCGTAGCACCTATGAACCTAAAGCTCTGATACCAACTTGACACGACCAGAATTTCCCTCTGTTGGGTACCGTGATGGCACCTAGTCTTAAGGACTAGGTAAGCCTAACATTTAACCATAATAACAATAATAAAGGAACTTTAACAATCTCGATAATAGAAATCTTGACTGAGTCTACATTTTTCCCAAAACCCGATAAATACAAATCATAAGCTCTACGAAATCTTTCTACCAAATCTAAATACAGTTGTCTAGAAATAAGTAAGTACAGTTGAAATAAACAGGAAGGTGACTCCGAAGCCTGCGAACGCAGCAACAGGTTACCTTAAGTCTCCTCAGCAATCATCCGCGCAGCTACTAACAACCAAAACCTGGATCTGCGCAAACAAAAATGCATAGAAGTGTAGTATGAGCACACCACAGCGGTGCCCAGTAAGTATCAAGACTAACCTCGGTGGAGTAGTGACGAGGACTAGTGAAGACACAACTGGTCTACAAAATAAATAACATGAATATAGAAATGACCGAACGTTACATCTATCTAAAACTTCACGGAATAATTTACAGCAATGACAATATAAAGCGGAAGGAAATTACAGAAATCAATCATGAAACAACACAAAAATACACAGAAGAATGGACAACAAAACAAGACAAACCGAGAGGAACCACAATACAATAGAGAACACCAAGGACTCAACTCTACGCCGGTTTGTTCACATCGGGCCTTATCCATTAAAATCCATAAACTGGTAGAAATCTTTAAACAGCAGTTCATATGAAAAACTTTTGCAAATAAAATCATTTTAGTATGGAAGTGTTTCCTTTGAAAACATTTTTCTCCGAATGTAGATATAAGTATATTTAATAGAGAGAATTATGTAAAACATAGTTTTTTTCAAAATACGAAAATTTCCAAAGATGCTTTCCCAATAAATGACTTCCAAATATCATTTTAGGCAAGACTGGTGCTTTTCAGATATACCTTCGATGTAAAAGTCATTCAAATATCATCATTTCGAAACCATTGCTTTTTCAATAATACCTTTCAAATAAATCCCTTGATCAAAATCACCTCAAGATTTATCTGCCGGAACTCAGTCCGTAACTCAGAAATTGCCATGCAGTACAGGAAGAATATCAAATCTTGTCAATAAATGCAGTAAGAGATCAGTAGGAATATCCAAATTTAGAAAAACGGAATGAAATGCAAAGACAAGTGCACGGCATCACTCTTCGTGCTTTTACTCTCATCCTCACCAAAACAAGTGCACGGCATCACTCTTCGTGCTTTTACTCTCATCCTCACCAAAACAAGTAAATAAATACACGGCATCACCCTTCTGCTTTTACTCTCATCCTCACGATGCAATGAATAAATAAAACGGCACGGCATTATCCTTCGTGCTTTTGAATATTAAATTATGACACGGCATCACCGTTCGTGCTTTACACTCTCATCCTGACAATGCAACAAATAAATACACGACATCACCCTTCGTGCTTTACACTCTTCCTCACAATGCAAAAAGTAAATACACGACATCACCCTTCGTGCTTTACACTTTTCCTCACAATGAAACAAATAAATACACGACATCACCCTTCGTGCTTTACACTCTTCCTCACCCAAACAATATCAAGAACAACAATTTGGCAAGGAACATCAACAATATGAACCATAAATCACAACATCCCGGCAAGGGAGTCAACAATACAAATGATATCATTAACAGCATAAACAGTAATAGAAACCATAACATCCCGGCAAGGGAGTCAACAAGGCAAACAACATCATCAACAACGGAATAATAAGAGAAACCACACGATCCCGGCAAGAGAAACAACTATAACCAATCTCACCTAAAAAATTAACTTCACGGAATAAACTCAACTTCAACAAAGGTCCAGTAATAGACAACATCAAGGAAATACCAATAACATAAATGTCTAACAATTAGGCCTAAGTAGCACCTAAGGGAATAGTCATATAAATCACAATGTATGCTTGACTCCAACGAATAGATGTTCCAACTACGGCTAGTCAACTATAAGGCTAGATGACACTAATTATAGTCAATTAGCCAAGCTAGGAAGAAAATATAGCATGATGATGAGAGAATAGAATACTCAGTTAAGTCAAGCAAGGGCAAATAGCCAACGAAGGAATCCAAAAACAAATAATTCTAATTTAAACAGGAAGGGATGAAATTAACAACCAAGGATTCAAATGTAACAATTACTGTCACGCCCCAAAAGTCGAGGGGCGAGACCGGCACCTAACCGGGTGATCCCAGTCAGGCGAACCTAGTTTGCCCTTCCTGGCCAACGTGTTACCCCGCGTTCATAACATACATTAATTCCAATGTGTTAGCCGATCTTAGTTTCAAGTGCATCTTACAACATGTCTTCATTGCTTTCTTCTTTTAACATGTTAACAACTAATATTTAACATACGTAATATCGGTACATACGTAATTTTTCCAACATGGTTTACGGTTCCGAGTACGTAATGTTAATACCCAAAAATACATATATTTACACTACCCACATTGTGTCTACGGAGCCTCTATGAATGCTGGAGAGTTTACATACTTGCCGGTAACAAGACCCCAGTTATACCTTTTTAATATGAGCAAAAGAAAGTAGTAAAGTCCACACACGGCCCCGAGGAGGAAAGGGGCTCACCACAACCGTTGAGAAGATGAAGAGAGGCACCACTAGTGACGGGTTGAGCTACCTGTTGCGGAACCAGCTACATCCATATAAAAGATGTAGAGCCCCCGGCGAAAGGGACGTTAGTACTGTGGAATAGTACTAGTATGTATTATCAAACTTTACCCCAAGTACAATCAAGCAGTACACAGGAAAAAAAAAGCAGTTAATAGAATTCAACAAACATTATACGTAAATCACAACAACTAAATCAAGAGTTTCACAAATTTACCTGACATTAGTAATACCTCCATATTCACAAGTGATAATGATCACATTCCATCCTTATTACCCCTTCCACCCTTATTACCTCGGCCACCCTTATACCCTGCTCTCACCCTTATTACCTCGCCCTCCCTTATTTCTCCGTGTTGCGGTGCGCAACCCGATCCCACCTGACAATGAACACACACCACCGATTTGATCACAAAGACATTCTTCACAAGGAACATAAGTTCACAACAATCAACGGGAGAATCACAAAGATTCCCATTATCAAGAAACATCATTCGTAACAACCAAACGATCACGGTCACAGAAGATCGGTATCCAACCATGAATCATATATAGTGTGCCAAAAACTCTATCCCACCTGACAATTCATATTTAAAGCAACATCACTCATAACTATATTGCAACGGCAACAATAACAACAATTTCATCACATGGCCTTTCCTTCATGGATTACAGATTCTCATTTAACAGTTTATTTGCTTGGGCTCAAGGCACCTGAATTTTCACCAAGTAATGATTCATGTACAAAGTATTTCCATAATCATTCAACTTATCTACATCGTTTCATATCAATAACTTCAACAATTACAAGCTTGGCGCATAATAAGATAAGCACACCAAAACAACGTTCACACTTGTATATCACAGAAGGGTGGCAATCAACTAAGATAGTAATTCACATAATCTCATGCAATTACACATACCGTATGCTCGAACACTAACGGGGTGACTCTACGAGGGTTAAAATTAGCCATACATACCTGGAATCGGGTTTCCCTTTTCATTCCTACTTGAAATCACCGAACCGACTAGTATCGTCAATCTAATTCATAATTAAACACATTCAACTCAGAATTGAAGTCATGCATGCAATTCGGATTCTCCCTCAAGCAATTTGTCAAACATTAGGTGAACCCATAAGGCCACCAACCCTATCTTGTGAAGTTTTACCCCAAGTCACTCCCTTTTACAAATTCACACCATTTATAAACATGCATGCAAGGTCTTAGTGACTATTTTCAAGAATCAATTCATGACAACCCTCCCTTTGTTTAAAATCAGAAATTTATGGAAAAAGAAGAAAGAGAGATTAGGAACCCTTACCTGTTGGAATGGGGAAGAAGGGGATTGCTCGAATTACCGGGCCTGAGGGACCTTGAAAATCACTCTAATGGAAGGACCACTTCCTCTCTCAAGAACTCTCCTTTTCTTCTCTCTATTTTTGTTCAGAAACTTGTTAAAATGAAAGGGGGTGGGGGTTAAATGAAACTGGGGTCGGGTATAAAATTTTAGAAAAATAACAGGTCGCGACGGATATGCGGTCAGGAATGCGATCACATGCGGTTCGCATCTAGGACAGCATATGGCCCTCAGGTGGGCCAAATTTTTGGAAACATTTTGCCCGGGTATGAGACCACAATGCGGTCCGCATACACGTTATGCGATCGCATTGTGCGTCGCATAACACCCCTTCAAATGGGCAGTGAACTGCCCGTGTATGCGACTACTATACGGTCTGCATACACGTTATGCGATCGCATAGTGCGTCGCATAACACCCAATTTCTGGAAAAATTAAGTTCTTTCAATTCCCGGGGTATTTTTACAAAAACCAAGGTCCGATTAAAGGATTGCCTCAGAGGNAGAGTGACATGCAAACCTCCTAATTTACATTAACTCCAGTATTTTTAGAAAATTTTGCCAGAGGTTCCCTTGTAACTAGGCCTATCTACCTGACAGAGAGCCCCCGAAACACATTTCCAAGCACCATTACACATATTTTGTTGTCCCTAAAACTGGTATACTATTTATCACCCCAATACTCGCACATATTCAATTACCTTAACAAATACAGATGGTTCATCCTCTTTTCATCACAATTTAGCATAAGATTCAATTGGTGGCATGCAATTTGGCACATAGCTTTGGGCCACTTTTGTGTGCCCCATACAGTTCAATCACCCCAATAGATCATAGACAAAATTAAGTATCATTTACCAATCTACACTATTATTAATTACTTACTTACCATTTACAAATCTACACTATTATTAATTACTTACTTACCAAATCTGTTCCGCGATCCGTTTATTTGCTTTAAAGGTAGCACACCACCTAGTTAACAACTTCGTATACAGTCTTAACATGCATTGGGGAGTTACAACAATGAGGTTGGCACGAGTCTGTAAACTACATCAAATTGCCTTGGAACTATGATTCGCATGATCACCACTACACTTGCTCAAACAAATGGGGGTATTTTTCTTTCATTTCTTTCTCCGCTTCCCATGTGATCTCCTCGACTCGTTGGCTCCGCCACAACACTTTAACCGAAGCAATGTCTTTGTTTCTCAACCTACGGACCTGCCTATCGAGAATGGCAACCAGAACTTCTTCATACGAAAATTCCTCGCTAGCCTCAATGGTCTCAACTGGCACAATGGCGGAAGGATCTCCAATTACCTTCTTCAACATAGACACATGGAACACCGGATGCACTAAGGACATTTCAGGGGGCAATTCCAGCCTATACGCGACTTGTCCTATCCGCTGAGCGATCCGATACGGCCCGACATACCGTGGGCTCAACTTCCCTTTCTTTCCGAACCGCATGACTCCCTTCATGGGAGACAACTTCAAGAATACCCAATCATCTACTCGGAACTCTAAATTTCTGCGACGAACATCCGCATATGATTTCTGATGACTCTGAGCAGTTTTCATCCTTTCCTGAATGACCCTAACTTTTTCCATAGTCTGATGCACAAGATCCGGCCCTATCAATTCTGCCTCACCAACCACAAACCATGCGATCGGGGACCTACATCTCCTCCCGTAAAATGCTTCAAATGGGGCCATCTGAATACTAGCATGGAATCTTTTATTGTAAGCAAATTCTATAAGAGGCAAGTGATCATCCCAGCTACCCTTGAAATCTAAAATACAAGATCGCAACATATCCTCAAGCGTCTGAATAGCTCGCTCCGCCTGACCGTCCGTCTGTGGGTGGAAAGTTGTGCTGAGATTTACCTGAGTACCCAGACCTTGCTGAAATTTCCTCCAAAAGTTAGCTGTGAACTGGGCCCCTCGATCCGAGATAATAGAAACTGGAGTGCCATGAAGCCTGACTATCTCCTTGATATACAAGTGGGCGTATTGTTCCGCAGTATCAGTGGACTTAACTGGCAAGAAGTGAGCTGATTTCGTGAGTCGATCCACTATCACCCAAATTGAGTCGAACTTGCGCTGAGTGTGAGGTAACCCTACCACGAATTCCATGTTGATCATCTCCAATTTCCACGTCGGTATATCCATCAGCTGCGTCAGCCCACTGGGCTTCTGATGCTCGGCCTTCACCTGCTGACAATTCGAACACCTAGACACCAAGTCCGCTACACCCCTCTTCATGCCATTCCACCAATAAATCTCCTTGAGATCGTGATACATTTTTGTGGAACCTGGGTGAATAGAATACCTGGAGTTATGAGCCTCTGCCATTATCCTCTCCCGGAGATCATCTACATCTGGAACACATATTCTCCCCTAACATCGCAAGACACCGTCATCCCTGCCAAGAGAAAACGCTGAAGTCTTGTGTTTTAAAATTGCTTCCCTCAATTGTGTTAATGCTGGGTCCCTGAATTGCTTTTCCTTTACTTCTGTTACAAGCGAAGACTCCGCTCCATTTCTTACCACAACATTCCCCTTATCTGAGGTCGAAAGACAGACCCCAAGACTGGCCAACCGATGAACCTCCCGAGTCAAAGGCCTCTGACCGGCCTCCAAATGTGCTAAGCTACCCATGGATTTCCGACTAAGAGCGTCGGCTACCACATTCGCCTTCCCTGGATGGTACAAAATATCCATATCATAATCTTTGAGCAATTCTAACCACCTTCGCTGCCTTAAATTCAGCTCCTTCTATTTGAATAGGTAATGAAGGCTCTTGTGGTCCGTGAACACATCCACATGGACCCCATAAAGATACTGCCGCCAAATTTTCAATGCAAACACAACTGCTGCGAGCTCCAAATCATGCGTCGGATAATTCTTCTAATGATTCTTGAGCTGCCTTGAAGCATATGCTATAATTTTACCATGCTGCATCAACACACACCCTAAGCCAACTCTCGACGCATCACAGTAAACCACGAATTCCTCCGTACCTTCTGGCAAAGTTAACACTGGTGCTGAAGTCAATCTTGACTTCAATTCTTGAAAACTCTTTTCACAAGCATCGAACCACTGAAACTTAACTACTTTCTGCGTCAACTTAGTCAATGGGAGGCGAGAGTAGAGAATCCCTCCAGACATCTCCGATAATACCCGGCTAGGCCCGAGAATCTACGAATCTCCGTCGGGGTCGTAGGTCTCGGCCAATCTTTCACTGCTGCAATCTTTTGTGGATCAACTTGAATTCCTTCCCTAGAGACCACATGACCCAAAAACGCAACTAATTCCAGCCAAAACTCACATTTCAAAAATTTAGCATACAGGCGGTGTTGTTGAAGAGTCTGCAGGACTGCTCTATGGTGATCAACATGATCCTTCCGACTTCGCGAGTAGACAAGGATGTCATCAATAAAAACAATCACGAAGGAGTCTAGAAATGGCTTGAAAATCCGATTCATAAGGTCCATAAAAGCTGCTGGAGCATTGGTCAGCCCGAAGGACATTACCAAAAATTCAAAATGCCCATAACGAGTCCTGAAGGCGGTCTTAGGAATATCCTGCTCCCTGATCTTTAACTGATGATACCCAGACCGTAAATCGATCTTTGAGAAGAACCTAGCACCTTGCAATTGATCAAACAAATCGTCTATCCAAGGCAATGGATATTTATTCTTGATGGTGACCTTGTTGAGCTGCCGATAGTCAATACACATTCGAAGCGACCCATCTTTCTTTCTGACAAAAAGAACCGGCGCGCCCCAAGGCGACACACTTGGCCGGATGAAACCTTTTTCTAATAGATCTTTCAATTGCTCCTTTAACTCTCTCAATTCTGCTGGCGCCATTCTGTACGGTGGAATAGATATTGGCTGCGTATCTGGCAATATGTCAATCCCGAAATCAATCTCTCTATCTGGAGGAATCCCAAGCAACTTATCCGGAAACACTCCTAGAAACTCATTCAAGACCGGCACAAACTTGGGAGCTGGCACCTCTGAAGCGGTGTCCGCAACCCGGACCAAATGATAAATGCATCCTTTCCTGATCATTTTGGAGGCCTTAAGATAGGAAATAAACCTACCCCTTGGCACGACATCGCTCCCTTTCCACTCAATGCCAGGCTAGTTAGGAAATTCGAGCCTCATAATTATGGTTCGGCAGTCGAGTTTAGCAAAGCACGAGTAAAGCCAATCCATTCCCATGATAACATCAAAATCTACCATCTTTAATTCAATGAGATCGGCCGTGGTAGCCCGACCACACACCGTGACAACACAATTCCTATAGACTCGCGCGGCCGTAATGGAATCACCAACCGGAGTCGATACTGAGAACGGCTCAAGAAGCTGTTCAGGTTTTATCCCAAAACTCGAAGCAATAAATGGAGTAACATATGACAAAGAGGATCTCGGGTCAATAAGAGCATAAACATTAAGCGTTTGCACAGACAGAATACCTGTGACAACATCTGGAGAAACCTCCGCATTCTGACGACCACTCAAAGCATAGAACCGACTAGGTCCCCCTTGACCCCGTGCTCTACCCCTAGCTGCACCGTGCCCTGCTGGAGCTGGAGGGCTTGCTGAAGATGCAGCAGCTGAAGAACCGGACGGCTGAGCAGTGCTTCCACCCGTGCCCTGACTGGGCACACGACACCTCCACTGGGTGTGACCTCTCTCTCCGCATCTGAAGCATACCGGCATATCCAAGTAACATGGCCCAGAATGAGGCCTCCTGCACCTATGGAATGGGGCCCTCCGCTGCTGCTGATACCCCCTACCAAAACTACCTGATTGGTGGAAACTCCTGCTTTCTGAACCGGGCCCTACGCGACCTCCTTGCTGATAACTGCGCCCTGATGGCGGCGCACTGGCTGAGGACTGAGCATAGGACTGAAGTGGTCCTGATGACCCTCTCCCAAGGGCTGGTCTCCCCCCTCCAACCGAGCCCCCAGGGTTGCTCGCTGACCGGGCTCCACCACTACTCTCTCTTTCTGACCTTATCTTCAATTTTTGCGCCTCTGTAGCCTGGGCGAAGCCCACAATCTTCCCGTAGTTCATATCCGAATGCAAAGCAGCCATAGCAGCCTCATTGATAACCAAGGGACCAAGGCCCTGAACAAACCGACGAACTCTGGCCTCCATAGTCGGCATCATGTGGGTGGCATACTTTGACAAGCACACAAACTCCATATGGTACTCCCACACACTCATGTGGCCCTGCTTAAGGACCTCGAACTCTGCAGCACGGGATGCCATAGTCTCAGTAGACAAGAAGTGATCCATAAAGGCATCCACGAACTCGACCCACCTCGCTGGAGGGCTCCGCTCTCCACAGGAACTCTCCCACATCTCAAACCACGAATATGCTGCCCCCTTTAGACGGTAGGAAGCCAACTCAACTCCCTCAGTTTCAGCAGCCTTCAAAACCCGGAGATTCTTGTACATTTCATCTATAAAATCATGAGGGTCAGCCTCTGGGTCGGTGCTTGTAAACTCTGGAGGGGCTAACCGCAGAAACTGGTCGATCCTAGAACCTGAAGAATCCCTTTGCTCGTTAGAGGACGCATGGGCAGCCTGAGATCTTTGGGCCTGGGAGGCCACTAACTGAGTCAACATCTGAATAGCCCCCCTAAGGTCCCCATCAGAAATACTGGAACCGGAAGCTGGAACTGAAGATGGATCAGGAGCATAAGCAGGAGGGATTGCAGTACCCTCCGCTGGAGGAGGAATAGGGATAGACTGGCCTGGCACGGAGGAGTCCGGAAAATTCAGCGTCGGGAATCACTCTCACCCGCGCCGTCAGACAAAGGATGCGTGGCCACACTCGGGGTGGCATTGGCCTCTAGGCCGAGTCGAACTCTCTTCTTTGGTGCCATTGCTGAAAAATCAGGACAACGCATGAATTAGATAAAGACACTCTCACACTCCACCCCATCGCACGATGCAGAATAACAATGAAGAGTATTTTCCTAAATGTCCATGCAGCCCCCTAATTATGGATGTGGTCGACAACACACCGATAAGAAGGGCTCTACTAGACACGGCTCCGAGACATCCTAGGACACTTTTAAAACCTTAGGCTCTGATACCATATTTGTCACGCCCCAAAAGTCGAGGGGCGAGACCGGCACCTAACCGGGTGATCCCAGTCAGGCGAACCTAGTTTGCCCTTCCTGCCCAACGTGTTACCCCGCGTTCATAACATACATTAATTCCAATGTGTTAGCTGATCTTAGTTTCAAGTGCATCTTACAGCATGTCTTCATTGCTTTCTTCTTTTAACATGTTAACAACAAATATTTAACATACGTAATATCGGTACATACATAATTTTCCAACATGGTTTACGGTTCCGAGTACGTAATGTTAATACCCAAAAATACATATATTTACACTACCCACATTGTGTCTACGGAGCCTCTACGAATGCTGGAGAGTTTACATACTTGCCGGTAACAAGGCCCCGGCTATACCTTTTTAATATGAGCAAAAGAAAGTAGTAAAGTCCACACACGACCCCGAGGAGGAAAGGGGCTCAACTTAACCGTTGAGAAGATGAAGAGAGGCACCACTAGTGACGGGCTGAGCTACCTGTTGCGGAACCACCTACATCCATATAAAAGATGTAGCGCCCCCGGCAAAAGGGACGTTAGTACTGTGGAATAGTACTAGTATGTATGATCAAACTTTACCCCAAGTACAATCAAGCAGTACACAGAAAAAAAAAAGCAGTTAATAGAATTCAACAAACATTACACGTAAATCACAACAACCAAATCAAGAGTTTCACAAATTTCCCTGACATTAGTAACACCTCCATATTCACAAGTGATAATGATCACATTCCATCCTTATTACCCCTTCCACCCTTATTACCTCGGCCACCCTTATACCCTGCTCTCACCCTTATTACCTCGCCCTCCCTTATTGCTCCGTGTTGTGGCGCGCAACCCGATCCTACCTGACAATGAAGACACACCACCGATTTGATCACAAAGACATTCTTCACAAGGAACATAAGTTCACAACAATCAACGGGAGAATCACAAAGATTCCCATTATCAAGAAACATCATTCGTAACAACCACACGATCACGGTCACAGAAGATCGGTATCTAACCATGAATCACATATAGTGTGCCAACAAATCTATCCCACCTGACAATTCATATTTCAAGCAACATCACCCATAACTATATTGCAACGAAAACAATAACAACAATTTCATCACATGGCCTTTCCTTAATGGATTACAGATTCTCATTTAACAGTTTATTTGCTTGGGCTCAAGGCACATGAATTTTCACCAAGTAATGATTCATGTACAAAGTATTGCCATAATCATTCAACTTATCTACATCGTTTCATATCAATAACTTCAACAATTACAAGCTTGGCGCATAATAAGATAAGCACACCAAAACACCGTTCACACTTGTATAGCACAGAAGGGTGGCAATCAACTAAGATAGTAATTCACATAATCTCATGCAATTACACATACCGTATGCTCGAACACTAACGGGGTGACTCTACGAGGGTTAAAATTAGCCATACATACCTGGAATCGGGTTTCCCTTTTCACTCCTACTTGAAATCACCGAACCGACTAGTATCGTCAATCTAATTCACAATTAAACACATTCAACTCAGAATTGAAGTCATGCATGCAATTCGGATTCTCCCTCAAGCAATTTGTCAAACACTAGGTGAACCCATAAGGCCACCAACCCTATCTTGTGAAGTTTTACCCCAAGTCACTCCCTTTTACAAATTCACACCATTTATAAACATGCATGCAAGGTCTTAGTGACTATTTTCAAGAATCAATTCATGACAACCCTCCCTTTGTTTAAAATCAGAAATTTATGGAAAAAGAAGAAAGAGGGATTAGGAACCCTTACCTGTTGGAATGGGGAAGAAGGGGATTGCTCGAATTACCGGGCCTGAGGGACCTTGAAAATCACTCTAATGGAAGGACCACTTCCTCTCTCAAGAACTCTCCTTTTCTTCTCTCTATTTTTGTTCAGAAACTTGTTAAAATGAAAGGGGGTGGGGGTTAAATGAAACTGGGGTCGGGTATAAAATTTTAGAAAAATAACAGGTCGCGACGGATATGCGGTCAGGAATGCGATCGCATTCCTGACATGCGGTTCGCATCTGGGACAGCATATGGCCCTCAGGTGGGCCAAATTTTTGGAAATATTCTGCCCGGGTATGAGACCACAATGCGGTCCGCATACACGTTATGCGATCGCATTGTGCGTCGCATAACACCCCTTCAAATGGGCAGTGAACTGCCCGTGTATGCGACCATTTTGCGGTCCGCATACACGTTATGCGATCGCATAGTGCGTCGCATAACACCCAATTTCTCGAAAAAATAAGTTCTTTCAATTCCCGGGGTATTTTTACAAAAACCAAGGTCCGATTTAAGAATTTCCTCAGAGGTATCGACTCGGGGACTTATTCGGACGTTATTTTAAGCAAGAAATTTTTACGGGTCTTTACAATTACAAATCATACATAGGTAATATAAGAACCTACGAATCCTAAAAGGCCAATCTAATTGCAAATAAGCCTGAGTACACACTCGTCACCTCGCATACTCGGACTACAATCAACAAGGAAGACTAAATCCTAAGGGGTAGTTCCCCCACACAAGGTTAGGCAAGATACTTACCTCAAAGACGACAACCAGGTACTCAAAAATAGATTTCTCGGGCGGAAAGACCTCCAGACGGCTCACAATCAACTAAAAAAACTTCCAAATACACATAAACGTATAAGGAACTATTCCTGAATAATAAAGTTTCAATATTTACAAAATTATAAAAATCGACCCCCGGGCTCGCACCTCGAAACCCGACAAATTTTACAAATTCCGATTACCCACTCCGATACGAGTTCACCCATACTAAATTTATCCAATTCCGATAACATTTGGTCTTTCAAATCATGATTTTACATTTTAGAAGTTTTCTTTCAAAACACACAATTCCCTCAACCCAAAACACAAATTAAATGATAAAAATAAGAACTGATTCATGAAATATAATTAATTATAGTGGAAGAACACTTACCCATTAGTTTGTGTGAAAAACTCTCAAATAATCGCCAAAGACCGAGCTCTAGAAGTCAAAATATGTTAAAAATGGTGAAACACCCAATTTTGGAAACTTATATTCTGCCCAGGTGTTTTGTTCATCGCGATCGCGGAAAACGAGATGCGATCGCGTAGAGAAAAATATCACTGGCCAAAAAAACGTTCTATGCGATCGCGAGGAGAACACTTCGATCGCATAAAAGGAAATTGGATGCTGACCCACTTGCACTATGCGTTCACGGCAGTGTGAATGCGAACGCGGAGAAGGGAAAAATAGACTTCCGCGATCGCGAGCGTACCTGTGTGATCGGAGTGAAGGAAAACTGAGTGGGTCAAAACAATACTATGTGATCGCGATTACCTCTATGCTATCGCATAGAAGGAAACCAGAAGACAGAAATCAGCAGTTCAAAAATAGGGAAAATTGACCCGAACCCCATCCGACTCTCACCCGAGGCCCCCGGGACCCCGTCTAAATGCACGAACAAGTCTTATAACCTAACACGGACTCGCTCGAGGTTTCAAACCACATAAAACAGCTCTAAAACGATGAATTAAATCAAAAATCAATGAAATTCCTCAAAAATTCTTTAAACGTTAACTTTTGCATTTACGGTCCGAATCTCATCTAATGAAGTCTGTTTCTTACCAAACTTCACAGATATAGCACAAATATTATGTCGAACCTGTACCGGGCTCCGGAACCATAATACGAGCCCGATACCACAGGTTTCACATATCATTTCATTTTCAAAAACCTCTTTTATTTTCAGAAAATAATTTCTTTTAAAAATTCATTTCTCGGACTTGGGACCTCGGAATTCGATTCCGGGCGTACGTCCAAGTCCCATATTTTCCTACGGACCCTTCGGGACCGCCAAATCACGGGTCCAGGTCCGTTTACCAAAAATATTGACCGAAGTCAACTTTATTCAAATTTCTAATACAAAATTATAATTTTTATCAGTTTTTCACATAAAGGCTTCCCGGCTACGCGCCCGGGATGCGCACGCAAATCGAGGTGAGATAGAAGGAGGTTTTCACGACCTCGGAACACAGAATTAGCTAGATAAATACGGGATGGCCTTTTGGGTCATCACAAATATAAATATATATATATATATATATATATATGCCTTTTTTCATAGAAAACTCTGATAGTGCAAGTACAGAAATATTCAATGGAATATTTTCTTAAAGTCCTATTACAAAAACTAGCCACTAATACTCTGTTCTTGATACTTGACCTCGACCGTCATTGACCTCCTAGGCACGAGCCCCGGTGTTTACTAGTCGACCTCGCACTACTAGAAATTGGAGCTATGTCAACATTTTTTTCGCCACTGATCAGTAACCGTTGCTATAGATGGTTTATTGTTACGGTTTTAACTGTTACAAATAATTATTGGAACTACCGGGATACTTAGCAACTGAACCGTTGCAATAGTCTAAACACTGTTCCGATAGAGGTATATATGACAGCGTTTTTTATAACCGTAGCAATAGATATATCTATGGTAATGGTTGGATAAATTGTTACGGTTTTTTAAATCCCTCCTTGTTTTTTACCCAAAATTTCTATACCCGTAAAATGAGAGGGGCCCACAATCTGATTTTCAATTTTTATTTTTTAGTTTTTATATCTAATAAAATACCAAATGTATATATATATATAAACCCCTAATTCATTTAGCAGATGGACTTTCTGTACATTCATCGAAAATTACGAGGAGATGGAGTTGCTATCATTCTCCTCTAGGGCTCAAGAACACCAACGATCTGAACACCACCTCCATAATCGACCTACACCCTAATTTCTTTCTTCTTGAGCAGCAAACGAACGCCAAAAAACCAGACCCTTCTTCTCCATTACCTCACTCGCACCAAACCAGACCCTCTCCTTGATGAAAAAAGAGTAGAGACGGATAGAGAGCTCCTCCCATTTTGAACTCTAGGAGCCGCCATTCCGCTCTCAAGCCGAAAACTAAGTTCGAAATCTTCTGTTTAATGCTGGAGACCTCACTGAGCTTCACTCGAATTGATTCCAGCCTTTATTTGGCTTTGTTTAGTGCCTTTTCTGCTCAAGTAGGTATATTCTGTTACGTCTGTATTTTGTTCAGATCAGTTTTAATGAAAAATCATGACTACTTCACTTTATCTGTTATTGCTATTTGGATTTGGTTGCCTTGAATTAGTTTCAGTGTGAATAAAATGCTAGCCAATTTATTGAAATGCGATTTGCCGTGATTGAATTCATTTGTCATTAAATATTGATTTAGACTGATGTCGATTTGATTTACGTTTTATCTGTTAAAATCGAGTGATTGGCTTTAAGAGGAGTTCATATTAAAGGATCAATATCTACAGCAGTAGCAGAAGCACCCCTAATTCCTTTCTTCTTGAGCAGCAAACCAACGGTCGCACCGGAACTAGCTATTGTCTTTTTAGTGGACATTGTGTGAAAGGAAAAAAGTTGACGACTTTTCAGTCTGACTTTTTTCTTTTTTCCTCCAGATTATATTAATACAGAAGGTCACCTTGTTAGATGATAAACTAAACGCGACAAATATTAGAATGTTGACTAATTTGTCTCTGCTTCATGTATAAACAAACAATAGTTAAGAAATGACGAAGAAAGAATGCTTATGCCTCAAAAATAGAGACAACAGCTCTGTCATTCAAGGAAACATAGATATAAAGGTATATGAAACTTAGATAATCAAGCAAAGAAAACACTAAGAAAAGCCAAATAAAGACAAGAACATGTTCTGATGGAGCTCAGCTACTACTCAACAAAATGAACAGCAAGCAACAACACTTTTAAAGCTCAATCACTCCTTGAAATCCTAGAAAATATAGTGCAGACTAGTAGAAATCGAGACAGCTTTTGAAACCCCGTTGTTAGTCCTATTTTTCCTTTGTTTTGAAACTTGGCAATTTCATATCTCAACTAGTATATCTGGCTTCTGAGAATGAATGAAAATGAGGAAAACATGTCCTTTGATAGGTTTACTCTTAAGGTTTCTTTAATTTCTACACTCTTCTTTTCTTTTACCCTTCTCCTTCTTCTCTTTTTTATCCCTAATTCCTTCTTAGACCTTTTTCACTCTTTTTTAGTTTGTCTCCAATTTTATTTCAACGACCGAATTCTGTGTATGGCTTCTCATGTATGGTTATTTTGTTTGGTTAGTCTTGCGTGTGTTGAAATTCTTGTTGGTTGTCGTGTATTACTATTTTGTGATTCTTGAGGTGCCTCGAAGCATACGCTATAACCTTACTACCTTGCATCAACACACATCCCAAACCAACATTGAAGCATCACAATACACCACAAACCCCTCTGTACCCTCTGGCAAGGTCAACACTGGCGCCGAAGTCAATCTTGATTTCAATTCCGGGAAACTCTTTTCACAAGCATCGAACCATTGGAACTTAACTGCTTTCTGCGTCAGCTTAGTCAATGGGGAGGCAAGAGTAGAGAATCCTTCCACGAACCTCCGATAATACCTAGCTAAACCCAAGAAACTCCGAATCTCTGTCGGGGTCGTTGGTCTAGGACAATCTTTCACCGCTGCGATCTTCTGGGGATCAACCCGAATCCCTTCCCTGGAAACAGCATGGCCCAAAAAGGTAACTGATTCTAGCCAAAACTCGCATTTTGAGAACTTTGCATACAACTGTTGCTGATGAAGAGTCTGCAGAACTGCCCTGAGGTGATTAGCATGATCTTCCTCACTTCACGAATAAACAAGGATATCGTCAATGAAGACTATCATGAAAGAGTCAAGAAACGGCTTGAAAACCCGATTCATAAGATCCATAAAAGCTGCTGGGGCATTGGTCAGCCCAAAAGACATTACTAAGAATTCGAAGTGCCCATAACGAGTCCTGAAGGCGATCTTAGGAATATCCTGCTCCCTGATCTTTAATTGGTGATACCCGGATCGTAAATCAATCTTTGAGAAAAACCTAGCACCTTGCAATTGGTCGAACAAATCATCTATCCGCGGCGACGGGTATTTGTTTTTTATGGTGACCTTGTTGAGCTGCCGATAATCAATACACATTCGCAGAGACCCATCTTTCTTTCTGACAAA
Source organism: Nicotiana undulata (assembly GCA_005239495.1). NCBI lineage: Eukaryota > Viridiplantae > Streptophyta > Magnoliopsida > Solanales > Solanaceae > Nicotiana > Nicotiana undulata. The sequence goes on from ML288652.1 coordinate 36,538, forward strand.
CAGAACCGGTGCGCCCTAAGGCGACACACTTGGCCTAATGAAACCCTTTTCTAGAAGATCCCTCAACTGCTCCTCTAAGTCCCTCAATTCTGCTGGCGCCATTCAGTAGGGTGGAATAGATATTGGCTGCGTATCTGGCAATACATCAATCCGGAAATCAATCTCTCTATCTGGTGGAATCCCAGGAAGCTCATCCGGAAATACTTCAAGAAATTCATTCACAACAGGCACAAACTCGGGAGCAGGAACCTCTTAAGTGGTGTCCACAACCCGGACTAAATGGTAGATGCACCCTTTTCTGATCATCTTTGAGGCCTTAAGATAGGAAATAAACCTACCTCTTGGCACGGTATTATTACCCTCCCACTCAATAACTGGTTCATTAGGAAACTCAAGCCTCATAATCCTGGTCCGATAGTCGAGTTTAGCAAAGGACGGATAGAGACAATCCATTCCCATAATTACATCAAAATCTACCATTCCTAGCTCAATAAGATCGGCCGTGGTATCCCGACCACGCACCGTGACAACACAATTCCTATACACTCGCGCGACCGTAATAGATTCACCAACCAGAGTCGACACTGAGAACGACTCATGGAGCTGTTCGAGTTCTATCCCAAAACTCGAAGCAATGAAAGGAGTGACATATGATAAGGAAGACCCGAGATCAATAAGAGTATAAACATGATGAGATTGAACAGCCAGGATACCTGCGACAACATCTGGAGAAGCCTCTGCACTCTGTCGACCACTCAAAGCATAGAACCGATTGGGCCCTCCCCGACCTCGTGCACCACCCCTAGCTGCACCACACCCTACTGGTGTTGAAGGGCCTCGGGCTGGTGGGCGTGCTGAGGATGTAGTAGCTGAAGAACTGGATGGCTGGGCGGCACCCCAACCTGCTCCCTGGCGGAATGAAGGGCAGTCTCTCTAAATGTGACCCCTTACCCCAAAACCACAGCATACTGGCCGATCTAGATAATAGGGCCCAGTATGAAACCTCTCACACTTGGGGCATGTGCCCCTCTGCTGCTGCTGGAAACTCTCACCTGAACGACCTGGTTGATGGAACCCTCTGCTGCCAGAACTGGTCCCAAAACGACCTCCCTGCTGATGATGATGGTGCCGACCTGGTGGTGGGGCACTAGCTGATGACTGAGCATGAGACTGGGATGGTCCTGATGACCCTCTCCCAAGGGCTTGTCTCCCACCTCCAAAAGAACCCCCAAGGCTACCCGCTGACCGTGCTCAACTACTACTTTCTCTCTCCATTCTTATCTTCAATTTCCGTGTCTCTGTAGCCTGTGCAAATCCCATAATCTTCCCATAGTTCATATCTGAATGCAGAGAAGTTGTAGCAGCTTCATTAACAACCAATGGACCAAGGCCCTGAACAAACCGACGAACTCTGGCCTGCATAGTCGACACCATGTGAATAGCATATTTGGACAGGTGCACGAACTCTATGTGGTACTCCCACACACTCCGGTTGCCCTGCTTGGGGACCTCAAACTTTGTAGCACGGGCTGCCTTAGTCTCGGCGGGCAGGAAATAATCCATGAAGGCCTCTACAAACTCATCCCATCTCGCCGGAGGGCTCCCCTCCCCATAAGAATCCTCCCACATCTCGAACCACGAATACACCGCTCCCTTCAAACGATAGGAAGCTAACTCCACCCCCTCTGTCTTAGTAGCCCTCATAACTCGAAGGGTCATGTACATCTCGTCGATAAAATCCTGAGGATTAGCCTCTGGGTCAGTAACTGTGAACTCTAGAGGGGCTAACTGAAGAAACCGGTTGACTCTGGAACCTGAAGAATCCCCTAGCTCGCTAGAAGACGAAGGGGCAACATTTGATCTTTGGGCCTGGGATGGCCACTAGCTGTGTCAACATATGAATAGCTCCTCTAAGGTCCCCATCAGAAATACCGGGACCGGAAGCTGAAGCTGGATCAGGAACATCAGCGGGAGCGATCGTAGCAACCCTCCCCTAGAGCAGGAATTGGAATAGTCTGGCCAGGAACGGAGGAGTCAGGCAGATTCATTGTCGGGGGATTGTCCTCACCCGCACCATCAGATATAGAATTTACGGCTACACTTGGAGTGGCATTGGCCTCTAGGCCGAGTTGAGCTCTCTTCTTGGTTGCCATTTTACTGAAAGTTGGAACAATGCGTGAGTTAGAGACAACAACCTCACCTTTCACCACATCGCACGAAACATAATGACAATAAAGGGTATTTTCCTAAATGTCCATGCAACCGCCTAATTATAGATGTGGTCAACAACACACCGATAAGAAGGGCTCTACTAGACACGACTCCGAGAAACCTAGGACACTTTTAAAACCTTAGGCTCTGATACCAAGTTTGTGACGCCCCAAAATTGAGGGACGGGACCGGCGCCTAACCGAATGAACCCGGTCAAGCGAACCTGATTTGCCTTTCCTACCCAATGCGTTTCCCCGTGTTTATAGCATACATTATTCATATGAAATAGCAAGAGAAAATCAAAAGCGTGGATTCACAACATAAAGTCCATTTTTTCTCCTTTTAACGTTTTAACATTAGATCTTGCCAAAACATACGTATTAAGTGCAACAATCCTGATACGGGACCATGATCATGAGTAAGTACAACAACTACCCAAAATATATATTTACAACCCACATAATGTCTACGGAGCCTCTAAGAGTACGGAAATGAATACATAGACTTGCCGGCAACAAGGCCCCATCTATACCTCAAAAGAACGACATATACAAAATGAGTCAACATGAACTACTCACAGCCCCGAGAGGAAGTGGGGCTCACCAGAGCTGCTGAAGGGATGGAGGAAAGGCACCACTATCGACAATTAGCGCTACCTGCTACAGAACCACATATATCCATTTAAAATATGTAGCACTCCCGACAAAAGGGACATTAGTACCATTGAATAGTACTAGTATGTATGAACAAACCTACTCTAGATAGGATAAACATCAACAATCAAACTCAAGTAGAGGTATCACACAACCATGCGCCGAAGCAAGGGAAAACACAAACAAGAATTTCCACATCCCTCAACTCGTTTTGCCATCTTTTGGATTATGTTCTTTTAAGTTTCATCTTGTTGTTATTATTACTGATCCACCGTGTCATTCTCACACGGAGTCCGATCTCTGCCCGATCGGCTAAGCCATCCTAGGTGAGGTTCGAATTTCAATCATATCACATATCACCACCGTGGCTTTGTCATACGGAGTCCGATCTCTACCCGAATCGGCTAGGCTAACACCGTGGCATGTGCACTGCACACGGAGTCCGATCTCTGCCCGTTCGGCTATGCCATCTCAAACTGAAATGGTGAGGACAATAATCATCATCATATCATAATCATAGCACAATATCAAGTCATCCATGTGTACGACATGGAGTCTGATCCAAGCCAGATCGAACAGCCCTTCTCACCCATAGGACATTCTCCTGGTCCATTTATGGATGTTTTAGATCACTTACATCATTTTTAACCTTTTTGATCCCCAACACATATCATTCTTTGATTCATCTTTCATATTGTTAGAGTCCTTTGATTCATATTTCACAACAATCCATTAATTCATGTTTCATATCAATTCAACCTCTTGATTCGTATTTCACATCATTAGCAAATCTTTATTCATATTCCATATCAGTCCATCCTTTCACATTTTACCATACTCATCACATAATAGGATAACACACATAGTAAAAAGGGAACATGATGATCACAATTTATACACTCAAATAACATAACAACATGGTAGTAGCATGGGACGATATAGAAGCAAGAATTCCTCAATTAGGCACATAGAGCACATAAATTCCATAAATAATCAACAAGAGAGTCATACCCGGAAAGTGAACACAATGGGTTTATCCTGTGAAGATTGGAGTTAGCCATACATACCTCAAATTGAAATTTCTCCTTAATTTCTATCTCAATCACCGGACCTTCTAGCGCCTTCAATCTAATTTACTATGTGACACATTTAAACCTATGATTAGGAATCATGAATATGACTTGGACTCATGTGGGCATTTTATCAAACGCTATGTGTTGCTTTAGACTACTAGCCCTTTTTTAGTGAAAGATTACTCTAACCCACTTTCCTTTACTAAGTTATGGTAGATTAAATACATGCATGCAAGATTATCAACTCTCATCTCCAAGAACAACTCCATGTGTGTTTCATTTTAACTAGAATCGGAGATTTGAGGGAAATGGGGTAGAAACTTACCTCTTATGATGAAGAAGATGACGACTACTCGATTAATTCCAGGCCTAAGTAGAGATGGAGGATCAATTGGTGAAGATGATGGCTTTCTCTCACTAGAACCCACTCCCACTTCTCTCTATTCTATTAGATAGTCGTTAAAATGAAGGGGATGTGTGTTTTATTAAGCTGGGGGTCGGGTTTTAAAATTAGAAATTAGAAGCCCCGAAGTAGGTATGCGGTCAGGAATGCGATCGCATTCCTGCTATGCGGTCCGCAGACCTGTCGCATAAGTGGCCCTTAGTTGGGCCAAAAAGAGAAGTAGACTGCCCAGGTATGTGGCAGCTATGCGGTCCGCATACCTGTTATGCGATCGCATAGTGCGCCGCATAACTCCTTCCGCAAAAATATAGGTGCATGAATGCGACAATGATGCGGCCCGCATTTCGCGAAATGCGATCGCATTATGGGCTGCATAGCTGTCCTTAAAATGGATAGCAATTGTCCAGGTATGCGACCACTATGCAGTCCGCATACATGATCTGCGATCGCATAGTGTACCGCATATCCGCACAATTCTGGAAAATTCTATCTTTTAAGTCCTGGAGTACTTTTCACTCCAAAGGGGTCCGTTTTTAGAATTTCTACAGTTATATCAACACGGGGACCTATCCGGGCATCGTTTTTAGTTAGAAATTTTATGGGTCTTTACACTTATGCAAATGGAAGGCAGAGATTAGCTTTATGCAGAATAATAAATAGCAGATGCTATTAAGACTTCTTAGCTGGTAGTAGATTGTGGTATTGCAATTATTGTGAGAATTGTGACTGCGGAGCATGTTATCCTTTGTGCTGATAGCAAATGTCGGCAAGTGCGATGGTTTCGAGAATTGTGAGTTTTGTAGATGGAGAAGGTTGGTTGAGGTTTGTGATTTCGAAACCTATTTGTTCTTTGTTTCTGCATCCAAAGAAAAATTGTGAGTTTTGTAGATGGAGAAGGTTGGTTCGCATCCCCACTGGCTTTACTCGACTCGTCCTGCTTGGTTTGATGATCATGTTTATATTATCGGGGTAGCGTTTGCTAAATAGATTTGAAAGCAAACATACATGATTTTGTAAAGAAATAGTATAAAATATATTTTAAGAAATTTAGATGAACCGACGACCGTGACACGGTTCAAGACATTGCAACCTCTCGTGCTACGGAATTTTGAGGGTCCTCCTCAAAATTCTGCCCCAGTTTCCAATTGCGGGGGGAAATGAAATTTTTATTGAATTGTGACCGAACCCATAGGGATGCCTACGTATTCCCTCTTAAACGGGAATCAAGTCAGGCGTAGTTCAGTTTACATCATCTGAGAAAAGCATAAGGAATTACACATAGTAGCGCTTGACTGCATCGGAATTGATTGGTTTTGGCCAGACTTCTCTGTCTATTTCTGCAAGTATAAGAGCTCCTCCTGTCAATACTCGGTGAACCATACACGGACCTTGCCAGTTGGGAGAGAATTTCCCTTTGGGTTCATCTTGATGCGGAAAGATCTTCTTTAACACCAGCTGCCCCGGTGCGAACTGTCTTGGCCTGACTCTTTTGTTGAAGGCTATGGTCATTCTGCTCTGATAAAGTTGTCCGTGACATATTGCATTCATTTTTTTCCCGTCTATGAGGGCCAACTGCTCGTACCGGCCTTTTATCCATTCTACGTCGTCGAGCTCAGCTTCTTGTATGATTCTTAAGGAAGGAATCTCCACTTCGGCATGAATAACAACTTCGGTACCATAAACCAATAAGTAAGGAGTTGCCCCAGTTGATGTACGGACTGTGGTGCAGTATCCCAGTAAAGCAAACGATAGCTTTTTGTGCCATTGTTTGTATTTTTCTATCATCTTTCTCAATATCTTCTTGATGTTCTTGTTGGCGACTTCTACAACTCCATTCATTTGAGGTCTATAGGCCGTGGAATTCTTGTGCTTGATTTTGAAGGTCTCTCACATGGCTTTCATCAGATCACTGTTGAGATTGGCGCCGTTGTCGGTGATGATTGACTCTAGAACTCCGAGCCGACAAACAATACGGTCGCGGACAAAGTCTGCCACGACTTTCTTAGTAACTGCTTTGTAAGATGCTGCTTCGACCCATTTGGTGAAATAATTAATAGCTACTAAGATGAACATGTGTCCATTTGAGGTTGTAGGCTCGATTATTCCAATGACGTCAATTCCCCAGGCGGCGAATGGCCAAGGCGAGCTTGTTGCATTGAGCTCATTTGGGGGTACCTTTATCATATCTGCATGTACCTGACATCGGTAGCATTTCCGGACATACTGGATGCAGTCCGTTTCCATGGTCATCCAGAAGTAACCGGCCCTGAGTATCTTCTTGGCCAAGACAAAACCATTCATATGCGGGCCGCAAGTCTCAGCATGTATCTCCTCCAAATAGTTTGGAGGCTTCCTTTGAATCGACACATCTCAATAATCCCAAATCCGGAGTTCTCCTATATAGGGTTCCTCCGCTGTGAAAGAAACTGTTGGACAATTTCTGAAGTGTGCGTTTCTGAGTATGATTTGCAAGCTTTGGGTACTCTCATGTTGACAAATACTCCTTGATACCGTGGAACCATGGTTTTTCGTCCGCTTCTTCTTCAACATGTGCACAATATGTCGATTGACTATGGATCTTTACTGGAATAGGATCAATGAAATTTTTATCTGGATGCTGTATCATGGATGATAGAGTGGCCAATGCATCAGCAAACCCGTTCTAAATTCTGGGGACGTGCTGAAATTCTGTCTTTGTGAACCTCTTTCTCAATTCCTGCACATGGTGCAGATACGATAATATCTTGGAATTCTTGGTAGCCCATTCTCCTTGTACTTGGTGTATTAGCAAATCTGAGTCACCAATTACCAGCAGCTCCTGAATATTCATGTCAATGGCCATGTTGAGCCCCAAGATGCATGCTTCATATTCTACCATATTGTTGGTGAAGGAAAATCTGAGTTTGGCGGATACCGGATAATGTTGGTCAGTTTCTGACACCAAGACTGCTCCAATACCGACTCCTTTGAAATTGGCTACTCCGTCGAAGAACATTCTCCAACCGTCATAGGATTCTGCAATGTCTTCTCCTATGAATAACACTTCTTCATCGGGAAAATACATTTTCAGGGGTTCGTATTCTCCGTCCACAGGGTTCTCGGCAAGATGGTCCGCCAATGCTTGTCCCTTGACCGCTTTCTGAGTCACATATACGATGTCTAATTCACTTAGCATGATTTGCCACTTAGCCAGCTTGCCAGTGGGCATGAGCTTTTGAAAGATATACCTCAAGGGATCCATCCTTGATATGAGATATGCTGTGTAGGAACAGAAGTAATGCCTCAGCTTCTGGGCTACCCAGGTTAGAGCGCAACAGGTACATTCCAGTAGAGAATACCGTGCCTCGTATGGAGTGAACTTCTTACTCAGATAATATATAGCCTGCTCTTTTCTCCCTGTCTCGTCGTGCTGCCCCAGAACGCAGCCGAAAGCCCCATCTAATATTGCGAGGTAGAGTAACAAGGGTCTACCTGGCTCTGGCGGTACCAAGACTAGAGGTGTTGACAAGTACTCCTTAATTCTATCAAAGGCCTTTTGACAATCCTCGGTCCATTTGGTTGCATCATCTTTCTTCAGCATCTTGAAAATTGGTTCACATATGACCGTGGACTGGGCTATGAACCAGCTGATGTAGTTAAGGCGTCCCAGGAAACTCATCACATCTTTCTTATTCTTTGGCGGTGGTAACTCCTGGATGGCTTTGACCTTTGATGGATCCAACTCTATTCCTCGGCATCTGACGATGAACCCAAGCAATTTTCCAACGGGAACCCCGAATGCACACTTCGCGGGGTTTAATTTCAAGTTGTACTTCCGCAACCTATTGAAGAACTTCCTTAAATCTGCTACATGGTCGGTGGCTTTCTTGGACTTGATGATGACGTCGTCCACATACACCTCGATCTCTTTATGTATCATGTCATGGAAAATAGTGGTCACAACTCTTATGTAAGTGCCCCAGCATTCTTTAGACCGAATGACATCATCTTATAACAGTAGACTCCCCACGACGTGATGAAAGCCGTTTTCTTAGCATCCTCTTCATCCATCCAAATCCGATGGTAACCGACAAAGCAATCCACGAACGACTGAAGTTCATGCTTGGCACAATTGTCGATCAGGATGTGTATGTTTGGGAGAGGGAAATCATCCTTTGGACTGGCCCGGTTGAGATCTCGATAGTCGACACAAACCCTAACCTTTCCATCTTTCTTGGGCACTGGCACGATGTTGGCTAGCCATGTTTGGTATTCAACCACCCTGAGGACCTTGGCGTTGATTTGCTTGGTAACTTCCTCTTTGATTTTCAGACTCATATCAAGCTTGAACTTTCTGAGCTTTTGCTTTACCGGCGGGCGCATTGGATTGGTTGACAACTTGTGAGCCACAATGGATGTACTTAGGCCAGTCATGTCGTCGTACGACCATGCAAATTTGTCTTCATACTCTTTCAAGAATTGGGTGTATTCCTCTTTCTCTGATGGCGACAAATGGATGCTGATGCGAGTTTCTTTGACAGTTTTTGAATCTCCCAGGTTGACTACTTCAGTTTCGTCCAGGTTGGACTTAGGTCTGTTCTCGAAATCCTCAACTTCTCTGATAATTTCATCAGGTATGGCATCCTCTTCTTCTGAATCACTGTCCTTTTGTTGCGTTGTCTCATTGCATGTCACAATCATTGGTTCATCAAGACAGGAAATAGTAATGCCCGAGACTTGTCGGGCCCTGGATGGTCTGACAGTCCAATTCTTGAGGAACAATCCCTTGCTCACAGCTTGGATGGTAGGGCCTTCCTTTTCCTCCTCCTCAACAATAATACAACAGTCCATGTCTTCACTTTCCACGAATAGATTCTTCAAGGCCGCTAGAGTTTCTTCTTCTTCTGACCCCCATATGATGTCAGCTTGCTGTAAGGTCTTCTCCAAATGTGGTACAGGCTGTTCCAATGGGTAGTAGGGACCGCACCATGGTGGCGACCAGTCTTTGTACTCTTGCCAAGTGTATTTGTATCCCTGCCCAAAAGTGGCGCCCTGGCGCTTCAGCTGTATTGGTTTGGAAATCCCCTGAAGATTCTTGTCGAGCCCTTTGCCAGGCTCGTAACCGCTCCAGTTCCATATGCTTTCGATCTTACTATCCCACCACTTGTCCTTGTCTATTGCGTTGACCCGTTCGATGTGGTGGTAGGTTTCTCCACCCAGCCTTCTTCTACCTTCAACCACCAGGATGGTCTGGCGACTATAAATAAGGTTGCTTCCGTCTCCGTGGATGATTACTTCCTGGTGGTTCCATTCAAATTTCACCGCCTGATGCAATGTTGATGCCACAACCCCGATGGCATGTATCCATGGCCGTCCCAATAACAGATTATATGACGCGGATACATCTATCACCTGAAATTCAACCTCGAACCATGTAGGTGCCATCTGTAGGCAAAGACTGATTTCTCCAATGGTGGCCCTCTAAGAGTCGTAGAAGGCATTCAAATTCATGGACCTTTTTCTTATCTCGTACAATCCTTTGCCCAACCTCTTGAGTGTTGTCAATGGGAAAATATTGAGGCTGGATCCTCCGTCGATTAGAACCCTGGTAATGAAATAGTCTTCACATTGCACAGTGATGTGTAGTGCGTTGTTGTGACTTTGCCCTTCAGGTGGCAGCTCGTCCTCGTGGAAAGTGATCTTATGACTTTCCAGCACCTGTCCTACCATGTTGGCCATTTCTCCACTGGTGATGTTATTTGGCATATATGCTTCGTTCAACACTTTCATCAAAGCATTCCTGTGTGTTTCCGAGTTCTGTTGCAATGATATGATGGATATTTGGGCGAGAGTTTTGTTCAACTGATCTATGAATGAATATTCTTTGGCTTGTACCTTCCTCCAAAGATCATATGGACCTGTTCAATGATGGGAGGCCTGTTGGAAGAATGTTTGCTAGACTCTGCCAAGTGTTCAGGTGTATAGACCCTGCCGGTCCTGGTCATCCCCTGTGCAGCACTAGCTTATTCTATCTTGACCTTACCTTTCCTTCTTGCTTCAGCCACGTAGTCCCAAGGTACAACATTAGTGTTTAAAAGTGGCGGGGTTGATACGGTCACTGTAATTGGTGCGGCTACCTTTACTTCAAATGGGACAGGTGTCGTGGCAGGTGGCATTACTTCAACCTCAAACAACACAAGTGCATCTGTAGGTGGTTCCTTTTCAAACTTGAACGGGACTGACGCAGCTACCTCAACATCTCCTGACGGCTGAATCTGGACTATGATGGGATTAAGGGTGACCGTTGGCTTCTTTGGGTCATCACCTTCTTTGATCAATCCAATCGACCCCTTTGGATCCCATTCCTCCTCTATTTCTATCATGTTGATGCCTCTACCCCTATGGTCTGGGAGCGGATTGTTGCGGACATTGGGAGTAGCTTCCTTTTCTTGGATGACCTTATTATCAATCAGAGACTGGATCTTATCTTTAAGTAAGCGGCATTCATCAATTCTATGCCCATTCATGCCGGAATGGTATGCACAAGTTCTATTTGATTTGACCCACTGGGATGGATTTTCAGGGGTTACAGCAGGGATAAGAGTAACATAACCAGCGGCATTCAGTCTTTCATACAGCTGGTCAATAGGTTCGGCAATGGCAGTATATTGTTTGGGTGGCCTGCGGTCAAAATTGGGTCGAGGTCTTGGAAAATTTTGGCGAGCAGGTGACTGGTACCGAGAAGGTTGGGAGTTGTATGTATGATAAACAGTGGCTGGTTGGGAATACACGGGAGATGTGGTTTGATAAGTAGGCGGAGGAGATGGCTGATATGTGGGTGGAGGTGCTGGCTGATATGTGGGTTAGGGTGCTTGGTATGTGAGTGGGGAAGTTCAGTATACCAACGGGGATTTGGATCCCTGTGCAACCATTATCGTTCCTGTGTCTTTCTTCTTGGATATACCACTAGACTGCAAGGCTTTGTTGGTGGCTTGTAGTGCTTTGAAATTGGTAACCATTCCGCTTTTAATCCCTTTTTCAATTCTCTCACCTAACTTGATGATGTCAGAGAATTTGTGATTTTCAATCACCATCAACCTCTCATAATATTGCGGGTCCTGTGCCCGGACTAAGAATTTGTTCATTTGTTCTTCGTCTAGTGTAGGTCTGACCTTAGTTGCTCCAGACCTCCAGCGAGAGGCATACTCGTGAAAAATTTCAGTGGGCTTCTTCTTAGGGTTCTGGATGTAGAACACGTATGGTGCATTCTCCGTATTGAACTTGAACCGGTCCATGGAGTCTGATGCCATACTTACCCAGTTGGACCACTTCTTTGGATTTTGGCTGATGTACCAAGACAAAGCATCTCCGATGAGGCTCCCCATGAACAATTTCATACGAATCTTCTCGTCTCTTCCCACTCTAACCAATTTATCACAATAGGTCCTCATATGGACCCTGGGATCACCTGTACCGTCAAACATCTCGAACTTAGGAGGTTTGTAACCCTCTGGTAGCTCAACATCGGGCTGTATGCAGAGATCTTCATAGTTCAATCCTTCAACTCCCTTACTTTCCTCAACACCTTGAACTCGGCTGGTCAATTTCTTGAGTTCCTCGGCCAAATTCTTAATGAGCATATCCTTCTCACTAGATTCAGGTGTGTAAGAAATGTGTTGGGTGGAGTGAGGTAGAGTCCCCACGTATATGGGGTTGTTATGGTGGCCTGGTGCCTGGGCATATAGGTGGTCATTTGTGGAGTTTTGTGGTTCAGGGACGATCAATGAGGTGTTTCTCGGAGTGTGGCAAGCGTTATGTTGGTGTTGTGGTGGAATGGTTTGATTTTTCGGTGGAGTTGTATGGTGGTGAGTTTTAGGAGGATTCTGTTTATTTGGGGTATTCTGAGGAGGTATGTGATTTTGAGTGTCACACCTCCTTTTCACCCCCCGGGAAATAAAGGGTAATAAGGGAGTTTTTCCACTTTAAGTGACATTATTCGGATTTGGGATTTATTTTAGTTTTCAGAGTCGCCATCCGGATTTTTGACGATGCTCCGGCATACCGTTTATTTTAAAGATCCCAAACCGAGGAATTTTGACTCTATTTTAAGTTGTATGCGAACCAGAAATCCGAGTAAGGAATTCTGTTAACCCGAGAGAAGGTGTTAGGTATTCCCGTGTTCCGAGGTTCTAGCACGGTCGCTTAACTATTAATATTTGGCCTAAATTATCTGGTTATTTACATGTTTTAGCCTATTGTGCATTTAACCTTTTTAATTTTTAATCGCTTTTAATATTTATGGATTTATCTTAAAACAAGTCACGATGGCGTGCACTTGTTTGTTTTTGGACACATCGTAACTGCGCCACATGAAATGCACCCGCAATTACAACATGTGATTTTTATTATTGTTTCGAGTTAGAGTCGGGGACGCGAGTTGCCACACCGAGTGTAGGTTATGTATATTCACAAAAAGTTTATTTGAAGCAATATTGGATTATTCGTTAAGTTTTATAATTTAATCTAAAAGAGGTATCCTTAGCCTATAAGATATGTATAAAATCATCCAGAAATTATATTTACTGCCCTAAAGGCAAGTGTTTGGGCTATGGCCATGTTTTAGCCCAATTTGCCATTTACCACTTTGGCCAATCCTAATTATGGCTAGTTGTGAAAGAAGGAAGCTAATTAATTAGAAGCATGCTACATTGACAGGTTTACAAAGAATCTCAAAAGCAGAACTATTGATTTGCAAATTTAACGGATCAGTCACATATTTAAAAGATCTAATAATCACGGTCTGTTATACTAAATCACCCAACTAAATGGTTTTATTAATTTCGAATAGTACGAATTCATGTTATCTAGTTCATAACTCATATATATTGGCCCTCGCACAAGAGAACGAAGTTTATCCGAAGTGATATAAACAACCTTCAAAGAAAATCACAGGACTGAGACAGGTTCTTTTTAAAAAAAAAAACTGGGAGCTTTGGATGAATTCTTTTTAACATTGAAATTATACAGAATTTAAAAAAAAGACGTTTGAATTCTAAAAAAAATCTATATTGCACTAATATTGAAATGGAGACATAGCCCTAAGGCATCTTGGCTTTTGTCCCCTTTAGGCCCAATAGCCTGGGGGTCCAGCTTTAACGGACCGTTTATCAAGCTGGCCCAGCTTCATATCAATAAACAAAGTAACATAAATTGAATATTAATTTAATAATGTCCAGTCTCTATTTTACAACTGGAACTTAAAGTTTGAACTAACGTACTTTGAATCAGCATATCGAAATTACAACTAGTAAAAAAAAGAAAACAAAGTTATTCCTAAACTAAGCTGAGATTCATTATTACTGCTGCTAAACATCTTAGGGCCAGCACCTGCAAATTTTCAACAAAAAAACAAAAGAATTTTTTATGCATAGCTATGGGGATGCATCTGACCGTGAATAGGTCAGATTCATGTACCCTTTATGCTCACTTTAGGATTTAATCTTGATTAGAACTTATGGGCATGGTCAGATACAAACATAAAGGATATCAAATTAAGCTAATGAACGTGCTAGATGTGACTAGACTATCAAAGTAACTCATTATGCCAAAATGACTTTAAATATTCTTAAATTAATCAAGAAATTCCTACTGTCCAGAAATTTAACAAAGAGGAAGAACCAAACCAATAAATACTTTGAAATCCATAACCAAATATAACTACACACCAACATAAAGACAGATTCACACAAAAAAAAGATTTCATTCAATATGGATCATGACTACATACCTTTCAGAGAAAAATCAACAATAAATGACTCAATAGAGTCAAAGAAAACCAAAGCTTAATGAAGCTCAACACAACAACAACAGTATAAACCAACAATATTCACCCGGAATTCCAAGAGAAAAACAACTAAATTCGAGAACTAGAAAATTGGGAATTTTCAGCAACCAAAACCAGTTTTTAGGACCAAAAACAAAGTAGAACCAAATTCATGTTTGTATTCATTTGTGTTTTTTAATTCCTTCTTTTCAGCCTCTAAAGAGCAATTTTCAGAGCAATATTTGAAGAATAAAAAAAATCTGTGTATAAGTCTATTTTTTCAGTGGTGAAAAAAGTGTCAAATGGTGTGGGCAGTGACGCGCCCCCTTTTTCCTTAAGCGGAGATCGGGTTTATGACATTCTGACAACTCCTTTTAAAAGAAGAGGGTTAAAAGAAGAGTTTCCACCTAACGATTTTAAAGGTGCGTTAGGGCACCTAGAGTGATTAACTCATGAGACTAGTTTGCATTACCAGAGATTGGGTAAGATCTTGAAGTTATCCTAAGGGGAAGTATTAGGCACCCCTCAGGATCCACAACTGTGGTTCCCGGCAAAATGGTTTTCGTGATTTTGTACAATAAGCAAGTAGCAAGTAACGACTCAAATAAGAGGGGATTTCAAATAAGCATCAGAATTATTAACTTTTGAAAGAACTAGTAAGACATTTGAGAGAAAGACATCCTAGGTTTGAAACAATATGAATCACATCAATGCAATACCCGGTATGTTACTCCTCAAAGAGGGGATACACGTGGTATTAGCGCATCGGTCATCATATCCATATTCTACCATTTCCCACCCCGTGAAGGTATTTTAAAACGTGTGTTGGTCATGAACTCTATTGCATGCTATTACCCGTCCCATCCTATCAGTCCCGGAGGAGGCTAGGACTACTATCCTAAAAAGGAAGTACTAGGATGAACCCCTAGGTTTAAAGGACAAAATTCTAAACGACAAGCAAAGACAGTTAGGACTACAAATATGAGAAAACACATAGAAGCAAATATGAGGCTTGGATATTCCTCCACAAGTTATGCACATATCAACACGACTAAAACACAAGTAAGGTCTTTAACTTCAGAACCTAAAGCATGATGTCTAGACGAGAATACAGTAGCGAGGTAGTTTATTACTACTTTTAGAGAAGGAATTGTACCAGTTTCAGACTATGAATTTCTTATCTGTAATTAACCAAACAATACACAGAAAAGAGGAATAGTTTTCCAGTTTTAACAAGTTTAACATCTAAGGCTTGCCTAGGCGTATTAAACTGATTCAGTTAGGCAATTTTAAGAATCCAGTTATAGACGATAGTTGTTAAGCAAGGGTGAGTCTGTTTTAATCTTAACCGGGATAAGGGAAAAAGTGTTAAAATGAATAAAGATGCGATCCTAAAGGCATGATATCTAAATGCAAGCAAGGTGCAACATGATGCAAAAAGCCTATACATGGTGTTCTAAATGCATATGCATTTTCAGAATTTATTTTAGCGAGATCTGTTTGTTAACACATTTGACTTAAAACAAAAAGTACAGAGATATAATTCTTTGTTAAGTTGTTGAACCTAACACATGGTTTTTTTTTCTAGGTGTTCATAGCAGTATGTTGATTTAACACAAGCTTTTGGCAAAAGTAACATGCTGAAAGTAACATCCTATGGGACATGGTTTCTAAATGCAGGCTTTGGTAGCTAATGTTATTATTTCAGCCTAGCATAACAGGACTTCTAGGTGATGTAGCTGTGAGAATGCTGAAGCAGTAACATTATAACAGTCATTTTTGTTGTTATTCAACTATGAACATGATTTCTAAGCGGATATGAGTATGATGAGATGCTGAAATAAATAAACCTAAGTATCATGGTATCTAATGCATAAATGACAGGTATTCCTAAGCATGGTGACTATTGCGCACATATATAAAATAAACCTACAAACATGGTTTCCAATATTGCATGAATTACACAAGTAAACAAGGAAATTAATAAGTTACACTATAGGGAGCCTAACAATAGGACCAAATCTCCAAATCCAATAATGCCATATGACATGACCTTTCACAAGCCCTGGGTGTGTCAGAGTTCCTAAGGACCTTAGAGGATCCCAGGTAGTGCTCACACCCAGGTACCCTATCCAAGAATGATTAAGTGCAGTGTAGGAATGCCAGCCTTGTGTGTCAGAGTTCAATGGGTACTCAAATGGTCCCCAAGGCAGTGCTCACTCGGAGGGGGCTAAACTAGGAGTAGTAAGATGTGCTCATGATTAAGACAGTTTAAGTAAAACATAGTTGAAGAATAGTTTGAAAAGAAGAGGGACTTTTAATTAAAAAATCAGCTTTTTAGAATAAGAGATTCAGTTGTTGAGAGAAAAACAATTTACAATTCAAACAGACAAAGCCAGCATCACACAGGGGACACATGATGGTCCAGCAATCACAAACAAGGGTGAGGGGGTTGGAGGAACAAGTACACATCCTGTGAGGCAAACAACTTACACATAAACACATAATTAAAGAGGTTTTCTAAGGGTTCAGGGGATATGACAAAGTGTCAAATTAGAGAAACATATCAACTAAACAACTAACATCATGACTGGACTAACATATTAGACGTAAGCATGGAGATACACATAAAGAACAAAGGCTGAGTGTAGAGAGACACATAGAGCATGCAGGATAAGGTAACAGTAGACATGTAAAAGAGATTCAGAGTTCTAATTGCACGTTGAACATCAGAAACACAAGTAGAAACATATAAGAAATGCCAAGAACTGAACTATGAATAGAAACATATTTGTTTAGATGACTGAAGATTAAATCAAGACATACCAATATGATGAAGAAAGCAATAATGCAAGCAAAGACAAGAGATGCACAGTGGGAGTTCTTGGTTGTGAAAGAGAGTGCACAAAATCAGTTTTGTGTGTCTATGCCTGTGTGTGTAAGAGAGTTTTTGAACAGTCTCTTGTTCGTGTTTGGTTATTGAAAGACTAGAAGTATATATAGTTTGAAACCATGTAGCAAATAAGGCAAGAATCATAGTTAAGCAGTAATTATGGAACTATGTACCAATTATAATCAAATCAGTATAAGTAATCCCTTTAATTAAGGAGTTACTTCAAACGGTAATATGCAGACAATGAATAAAGAAGGAAATCATATATGACTGAATATACTATATATGGAAATAGTTTTAGCATCACATAAGTACAGAACATGTAATAGAGGCTGGGTTCAGCAAATTCTAATTAAGGAAAATATTTAGGAATCAGTTGATAGCATAGTCGACCATAAAATAAGGCAAGAAAATATTTTAGGAGTTGAAATCAGTAAGGAAATCATCACAAGAGATTGGTGAAAGGTATTAATTACAAGAAATTAGGGATTCAAACAGGAGTAGCATTAGCTAAAGGGAATTAACATAAATTGCAAACACATAATAGGCAAGGAATCAAACTCGGAAACCCTAATAGGCACAGTAAGGTAAAAGAGTCACATAAAATCAAGGGTTCGAACTAGAACATGGTAGATGATTAAAATGATTAACCTAACAAACATAATATAAGCGGGAGAGGCAGAGAAATAAGAGCCTTGATGAACATAATGGGATAAAATCACATAGACTCAGAATGCTTATGAGAAATAAACACACAGGCAGGTTAAACGAACACATTATCAAAGCCAGACTCAGATACCCAGGATTTAGGGCTAAGAAATTTAGGGTTTTAAACATAAATAACTCAGATAAACGTTTGAACATAATGAAAATCACAGGATAATACTAAAATCGGAAGGAAAAGCCATTTTTAAAAGGGGTTATGAAACCCTAGTTTGAAGACGAAGACTGTTCAAAGTAGGAAAGCTTTTTATTTAGAATAAAACGTGTATAAAAGCTTAGTAATATCGTAGATCTAAGGCAGATCTAGAAAAAATCGAAAAGATATAGGGGTTAGGGTTTCGTGGAACCGAGAGAAGTAAGAAAACCTTAAAGATGTCGCCGGCTCAAGCCGGAAAGGTTGTAGCTCTTACTCAGACGGCCAGGGGAGGCCGGAAAGTGGCTTGAGGGACCCTCAGAGGTGAGTGAACCGCTCCAGGTTCGCCTGAGGGCTTTAGGGCATCACTGGACCAGTGCAAGATGAGCAAATAACCATGAGATGATGAAGAGCCATGGTTTCCGGTGAGAGAACCAGCCGGAGAAGATGAACGGACTCATCAGAAAGGGGAACGAGGGGAAGGTTCTAGAGAGAACCAGAGAGAATTAGGGAGAGGCAGAGAGAGAACGATAGATAGCAAATGAGGGGTCGGCTGGGGGGTAATTGGGTTTAATTAAGGTAACGTTTGTCTGGACCGTTGATCTCATTTGATCAACGGTTCAGATCAGGTATGGGGTTGGGCCGTGTTAATTATGGGTTTTGGGTTGGGTTAAATATGGGTTTTGGGTCAGGTGGGGTTGGGTTTAGAAATTGGCTAAAATTTAAATAAAATGGGCTAAACGTTAAATACCCTTAAAAATAAGATAATTAATTAATTAAAATAGCTAATAATTGTGTAAAAATGAGATTAAAACCCAATAAATGAAATTAAGATAATTAAAAATATATATAAAATGATTTGTTGTTGTTTTTAAATGGTATAAATGCACATTTGTGCTATAATTGCAAAAATTGTTATAATTAGCTAAATAATGCCAATATTGGCCAATAATTAAATCCTAATGGAATTAAATAGGATCATGAATAATACATTGAGTAAGAAAATGTCTTGAAATTATTTATAACACCATTTATGAATAAATATGGAATATAGAATATTAAGTAAACAGGAAAATAATTTGATAAAAATACGAAAAATTATGGAAAAATATCAATTACTATAGAGAGTGATTTTGAAGGTATATATGCAAATTTGAAAATAATTTGAGGAAAAATTGGGTATCAACAGCTGCCCCTCTTTACCCGGAAAGGATAAAAGTGTTGTCGGGTAAAGATATGATGGCCAATATTTAACCGAGTGGAAATCGTATGAAAGATTCAGACCGCACCCTGGCTTCTGAGCTGCCTACATATCCCTGGTTTTACAGGAATCATGCCGTATGTAGTTCGGGAGTCACCGACGAAGTATACCAGTGACGTTTTATAAGGACGGATGCAAGGTGCGAGGCAAGGTGAACAAAATGACTTACGGGATAGTTAGGAGAATTGGAGCGATATGCTCCTGCCTGGCTGGCTGTTCCTAGCCGGATTTCCTGAAAATGAATAACAAGCATATATTGTGCGTAATTTAAACATGATGCAAATTCCCATTGGACTATGAATGCTGTCTTTGGACGGTTGAGGATGACGTCCTTAGACCATGATGTCCTGGGCCATGAATCGCTTGATGCGGGATTCGTAGGCTATGAACTGATGTTCTCGAGCCATGAAGATGGTGCCTCCGAACCATGATGCCTTTGAATAATGATATGCAATCTGATAAAAGAGATCCTTAGGCCATGAAATGATGTTCTCGGGCCATGAAGATGGTGCCTCCGAACCATGATGCCTTTGAATAATGATATGCAATCTGATAAAAGAGATCCTTAGGCCATGAAATGATGTTCTCGGGCCATGAAGATGGTGCCTCCGAACGATGACGCCTTTGGATAGGTTGGCGATATTTCAGACCATGAGAATGAAATAGTATGATGCTAACAAGACAAAGCTTAGTCTTGCTAATTAAAGGGGCAGAGCTTAGCCCGAAAGGAAGCGAAGTAAATGATGACAGAGATAGTGATTGCTTTGAAAAGTAAATGGGAGGCAGTGTTAGCCACGGAAGGCAGGATGGTAGCCTTATGCAGATGCAGATGGAGGTGGCGTTTAACCTCGGAAGGGAGAATAGTAGCCATATAAAAGAAATAAATGCAGATGCATATGGAGACATCGTTTAGTCTTGGAAGGCAGAAAGGTAGCCTTATGCGATGCAGATGCAGATGGAGACACATAGTAGTGCTTGACTGCATCTGCATTGATTGGTTTTGGCCGAAATTCTCCGTCCATTTCCGCAAGTATGAGTGCTCCTTCTGTCAGCACTCTGTGAACCATGTACGGACCCTGAAAGTTGGGAGAAAACTTCCCTTTGGCTTCGTCTTGGTGAGGAAAGATTTTCTTTAGCACCAGCTGCCCTGGTGTGAATCGTCTTGGCTTGACTTTCTTGTTGAAGGCTCTAGACATTCTATTCTGGTAGAGTTTACCATGACAAACTGCGTTCATTCTCTTTCCGTCTATGAGGGATAGTTTCTCATAACGGCTCCTTACCCATTCCGCGTCGCTGAGCTCAGCTTCTTGTATAATTCTTAGAGATGGAATCTCAACCTCGGCAGGAATAACAGCCTCTGTACCATAAACCAGCATATAGGGAGTTGCCCCGGTTGATGTGTGGACTGTGGTGCGATATCCCAGTAAGGCGAATGATAACTTCTCATGCCATTGCTTGTGCCTTTCTATCATCTTCCTTTGTATCTTCTTGATGTTTTGTTAGCGGCTTCTACAGATCCATTCATCTGAGGTCTGTAAGCTGTGGAGTTCTTGTGTTTGATCTTGAATGTTTCACACATGGCTTTCATCAAGTCATTGTTGAGATTAGAACCATTGTCGGTGATGATTGACTCTGGAACTCCGAACCGACAAACAATGCGGTCGCGGACAAAGTCGGCCACAACTTTCTTGGTAACTGCTTTGTAGGAGGCTTCTTCGACCCATTTAGTAAAGTAATCAATGGCAACCAGAATAAACATGTGTCCGTTGGAGGCGGCGGGCTCGATTGGTCCAATGACGTACATGCCCCAGGCGGCGAACGACCATGGTGAACTTGTTGAATTAAGCTCACTCGGAGGTATCTTTATCATATCCCCATGTATCTGACAGCGGTGGCCTTTTCGGACGTACTGGATGTAGTTCGTTTCCATGGTCATCCAGAAGTAACCAGCTTGGAGTATCTTTTTTGCTAGAACGAAATCGTTCATATGTGGGCTGCAGGTCCCAGCATGAATTTCCTCCAGTAGTTTTGATGCTTCTTTTGCGTCGACGCACCTTAATAACCCCAAATCAGGAGTCCTCCTATATAGGATGCCTCCGTTGTGAAAGAAATTATTAGACAATCTCCGAAGTGTGCATTTCTGAGTGGCGTTTCCAAGTTCTGGGTATTCTCCTTTTGCCAAATATTCCTTGACGTCATGGAACCAAGGATTTCCGTCCGCTTCTTCATCGACATAGGCACAATAGGCCGGCTGATTGTGAATTTTCACTGGAATGGGATCAATGAAAGTTTTGTCTGGATGCTGAATCATAGATGACAAGGTAGCCAGAGCATCGACAAACTCATTCTGGATTCTGGGGACATGCCAGAATTCTATCTTTGTGAACCTCTTTCTCAACTCCTGAACGTGATGTAAATAGGGTAGTATCTTGGAATTTTCGGTTGCCCATTCTCCTTGTACCTGATGTACCAATAGATCTGAGTCACCAATCACTAACAGCTCCTGGACATTCATGTCAATGGCCATGTTGAGCCCTAAGATACAGGCCTCGTATTCAGCCATGTTGTTGGTGCAGGGGAACCTGAGCTTGGCGGATACCGGATAATGCTGGTCGGTCTTTGATACTAAGACTGCTCCGATACCGACTCCTTGAAGTTTGCTGCGCCATCAAAGAACATCATCCAACCGTCGTAGGATTCTGCAATGTGTTCTCCTACGAATGATACTTCTTCATCAGGAAAATACGTTTTCAGGTGTTCGTATTCTCCGTCCACTGGATTCTCAGCAAGACGGTCTGCTAATGCCTGTCCCTTGACCACTTTTTGAGTTACATAAATAATGTCGAACTCACTTAGCAGGATTTTCCACTTGGCTAGCCTCCCAGTGGGCATGGGTTTCTGAAAGATGTACTTTAATGGATCCATCCTTGATATGAGATATGTTGTGTAGGCACAGAAGTAGTGTCTCAATTTCTGAGCGACCCAAGTCAAAGCGCAGCAAGTGAGTTCCAGCAAAGAATACCGGGCCTCATACGGAGTGAACTTCTTGCTGAGATAGTAAATGGCTTGCTTTTTCCTTCCTGTTTCATCATGTTGCCCCAGAACGCAACCGAAAGCTCCATCTAGTACGGCAAGGTAGAGTAGCAGGGGTCTACCTATCTCAGGTGGTACCAAGACCGGCGGTGTGGATAGATACTCCTTGGTTCTGTCGAAAGCTTTTGACTATCCTCGGTCCACTTAGTCGCAGCGTCCTTCTTTAGCATTTTGAAGATCGGATCACAGATGACTGTAGACCGTGCTATGAATCGGCTGATGTAATTGAGCCTCCCTAAGAAGCTCATAACATATTTCTTGTTCTTTGGCGGTGGTAGTTCTTGAATGGCTTTGACCTTTGACAGATCCAATTCTATACCCCGGTGGCTCACAATGAATCCCAGCAACTTCCCAGCAGGAACCCCGTATGCACACTTTGCGGGGTTCAAGACCGTTGGATCAAGATGATCCAACGGCTGGGGGTTCGACAGGGTGAAACGGGGTCGTTGGTTTAAGGTTGGGACATGCCGGGTTAATGGGATTATTGGGCTGGGTATTTATGTGGGTTATAGAGACAGGTTTTTGGGCCCGGGCAAGTTAGCTGAAGTCCGATTTTAAGCTTAATTTAATAATTAAGCTAATTAATCAACTCTAATTAAATTTAAACTTAATAAAATGTGGTAATCACTTCTAATTTAGTCTTTGTCTAATTAATTGATAAGTTAATTAAGAGTAAAATCAGTTAGTTTAAATATCCCTAATCATTTAAAGTTTAAGCAATTAATCCTTAAATCTACATTATGCCAAAGAATAATCATTTTTGTTGTTATTTATTTCAAATAATAAATTTGTAATTTCCTGATGATAGTGACTAAAGTTATGCACCTAATTATGCAATGTTAAATCATTTAAAAAATTTAAAAGATGAATTATGATTGTGCAATGCAAAAACAATTCACAAATAGCACAAGAATTCAACAAAAAATTATAAAACTAAATAATTTATTGTATTTTGTAGGAATATATGGTAGGTAAAAATCACATGCTCACATTGAGTGTTTGGATGATTGACATCTGGAACACTAAGTGAGAAAGATTGATTTGCCAAATTCCGGACATGCTCAAGCTCCCCTTGGAGCTTCAACAACCTTTGCTCGAGTTGTGACATAGCATCATTCTGAACCTGAGTACCTTGATTGTCAGGAGCTTCTGTTCGTTCAACTGGCATTGTGTTTTCCTTTCTGATGTTACTCAAATCTTCCATTTTGCCTTTGCCCTTTCCTTTAGGTGGACTAGGAGGAGGAGAATGTGGAGGGCCCCTGGATCTTGTGTGGTATGATGATGATTCCAAAATGCACGAACCAACCTTTGGGGAAGGGGAATAATCAAAGAAAATAAAATAAAGCAAAAACAAAACAAAAAAGGTAGCCAAGTTAGTGAGGATCATGAGAAATATATTGCAATATTTAAACACGTATTGCGGGAATATAAAAATGTGTCCTAATTTGGGAGCCTCGTTGTGCCCGAGGTAGGCCTAGCGACAAGTTGATTTGGAGAACTTAGATTCCCAAAATGCCTCATTGCATTAATGTAAAACAAACGAATCTAAAACGACACTAAATAATAATGCAGGAAATAAAGTCACTAATGGCACTTGGCCTTATTACATAATAAAAGCAAAAAGGGAAACCTAGACTACTTGGTCCCAGAGGGACATTCCCCAGATTCGGCATCCTTGATCCCATCGAACAAATTCCCTAGCTCGCGCAGTCCCAGCAACAGGTATGCTCTGGCTAGGTGTCCTCCTTCATTTCCCTTGGCTTTCTGACAATCTTCGACCCTTTTGATGATCTTACCTTCCAGATCTACTATGCCTCACTTCAAGTATTCCAGCTTTTTGTTGGAACGAATAGCCATGTCCCTCCATTCTTCGATCAACTTTTGGTTGGCTTCATGTATCTCTCGGTGCTCATTTTCGAAATCATGGACCCTTTTGCACAACCGGTTGTACTTGACCTGAGTCTCAACATCTTCGTCTATGATCTTGTTACCTCGGCCAATTCCTGGCCTCACCGTCCCATGTAGGTCGTCTTCCATCCATGAAGGATAAAGAGGTGTACACCCAGCATGGTATCTGTCTGGTTCAATAGTATCCTTTTCCAAAATGATTTTGCAGTTCCACATTTGTTGAGCTTGGCACTTGTAGGGAACATCATCATCCTGGAAGTCAGCTCGGAAATGGCTCATCTTGTCAACCCTTGGCCCAACTTGCTTTCTGCCTTCTTGTCTCATGACTCGGAGAGGAACGTAAGGATATATACCTCTCAACCCAATCAGTACCAGGTGTGGTGCATTCCTGGACCTGATGATGAATTCGTCTGTTGGGAACCACTCGAACATCCACTGTACCTGCTCCTCAGTTAGGTTATCAAAGAATTCTACCCACTCCTTGACAGTCTCTGGATGAGCAAATTTGTCTGGAATATATGTCATCTTCTTGGGGTGATGGAAAGCAATGTGATCGTTTCAGGCCCTTCGCGGAAATTCTTGGTAGTATCGGCCCTTTTGGAAATGTTCTAAGAGCCACAGTTGTAGTAACAGATTGCAACCTTCGAAATGCTTAGCTCCTCTTTGACAATGTTCCAAGGCTCGGTAAATGTAGTATATGATCATGGGGACAATGCTGAAGGCTTGCCCGTCAATCCCCTCCATCAAGGCTTTGGTTACCATGGCTAACCTAGTGTGGATCATTTTCTTCTTTGTTGGAAACACCGTTAATCCCAGGAAGCAAACAATGAATACGAATACCCTGCGGTGGATATGACCAAGAGATGTGATGGAAAACTCGTCGTGATAGTTACGGTATGATTTGCTGTGACCGTACATTTCATACAAGTACTCGAAGGGTATGTATGACTGTTTCAAACACTCTAATTCAGCATTTTCTTTAAACCCATCATTTTCAGAAAACCTTTGCATGTGCGGTTCTCAGGCACCAACAACCCAGGGGTCTCCCAGACTAACCCAGCTAGTCCTCTTATCTCTTCTAGAAGCGGTGTCATCTCAACATTCCCAAAGCGGAATACAGCTCTTTCGCTATCCCAAAATAAGGTGGTGGCTTCAATTAGCATGTTATTGGGTTGGATGTCTAGGAGAGACGGTAAATTGCCTAGGTATTTCTGGACATGTTTCTTGTCACTGGAGTGAAGATCCTTCCACCAGTTCAGGAGCATTGGAGGGATATTACTGCCCATACCGAATCTGGGGACCTCGTGCCTCATATTTCTGCAAGACAAAAATGGTTAGGCCCTTACCTACGCTAGACTCGACTATTTATACACTTATGATTAGCATATATGCATTTACTTCTCCAAATAAATGCATAGAACGTGATTGCGTCCGTTGGGATTATGAAAAACCCGATGAACTTTTGGATAAGGCTGTCTTAAAGGGTTATTGTACGGACGACACATTAACCCGGCTAGGTTTGACCATGATGCACGCATAGTACAACATAGTAAGGTTTCTATGGGGTTTTAGACCGTTACCCTTGAGCAGACAACTCAAGGGGGAAGGCATTGAACCATCGATTCCACTGCTGATCGACTGGTTTTACCGCAAATAAGCCTTTCCTAATTTAGGGGGTGATATAAAATAGGAAGAGCGCAACCACTCATCAAGCGTTGATATAGGATTTGTATAGGCACGAGTGGAATATGATGTAAAACATGATTATGCAATAATAAATAAGCAATAAAAGCATGTTGTCATGTATTTTCACGTTATGAAAGCGGTAAATACATCAGTTATAATTTAAAGCGATTGCAAAGGGAAACAAAGAAAACATGTCAGTTTTGCTTTTGGGAAAAAATACCTGAAAGAAAATAAACAGCTAATTGCACATAAGGGAGAAAGGGAAAGGGTGCAGATATTAGCAAACTAAAGATAAATTCACAAAGTAGTTTGAAATGGTAAAAGCCTAGAATCCCCAACAGAGTCACCATGCTGTTGCACCCCCCTTTTTCTTCTCTCCTTTCGGATCGGTCAGGGTTTTTGACATTATTGGGACAACTCATTTCCTTTTGGGAAAGGGATATATAAGGATTTGAAGAGTCGCCACCTAATGAATTAATGTGCGTTAGGGCACCTACTAAGGGTCATAATAACATCGATTGGATAACCAGAGATTGGGTAAGGGCTTGAAATTACTCCGAGGGGAAGGTGTTAGGCCCTCCTCAAAGTCCACAATTGTGGTTCACGGCCAAACAAGATTTGTGAATTCAAACAAGTAGCAAATAGGTAGTCCAAGAGTATACATGTTAAAAACTAAAGGTTTGAAAGGATTCGCAGTCTAAGCACACATATGTGATAAAGTTTAAAACATTTTAAGTCTAAAAACATGTATAAGATTTTAAAAGGATTTACAGCCTAAGCATACACATATAAGGAATAGGGGAGTCCTAAGTTGTTTATTTTATAGGATCACATCAGTACAATGCCCGGTAATCACTCCTCAGAAGAGGGGCTACACGTGGCATTAGTGCACCAGTCATCATATCTATGTCTACCCTTAACCCCACCCCTTGGCGGTTATTAAGCTTGTTTATTTAGCGGTCTCTATGTGTGCTATTACCCGTCCCTTCTTAATGGTCCTGGAGGAGTTTAGGACCTCTAAGTATAGGTAGTATTAGGCAGACCCCTATGGTTTTTTAAAGTAGAAAATTCTAGGCGACATGCAAGAACACATAGGACATAACAGATAAATACATAAAGAAGCAGTTAAGAGGCCCAGGTTTACCTCCACACATAATGCACATAAGCAGCACGTCTCAAACACAACAAAGAGGGAGTTTTTATTAAAGGAAAGACTTAAGCAGGATATCTAATTGGATGTCAATGTACAGAAAAAATGCAACTCTATTTTTATAAACTTACCAGTAAGGTCCTAATCAGTTTGCCTACTGATTTTTAAAACTGTGAGTTGTTAAGCAGTATACAGATTAAAACAATTCTCCAGTTTATACATATTAGTTACCTAAGGCTTGCCTAGGCGTGGGATCCTGCATAATAGTAACCAGAATCCTTAAACAATTTAGAAGTTTTTTTTGTCCTAAAAGCATATTGTTCTAGGTGTTGTAAGTCTGAGAATATAGGGACTACTACCAGTTTTATTTAAAACAGGATAATCAAATATGAGATTGTTTTATACCTCTTTTATGAATCAGTAGTTTAAACTAGGCGTAATTAAACAGATGCAAATAGAGTGCCTAATACATGATTTCTAAATGCACAGAAACGACAATTTTTATGACAATGATCTTAACAGAATTCCTAAAGCATGATCTCTAAGTGCACAAAAGAATTACAGAATTGCTAGGACATGATTTTGAATGCGTAGGAGTAGCAACTTTTATGTTAATGTTGTTTATTAGCCGAGCAGGATTTATAAGTGATAAACCTGTATTAGTGTCAAATGAGATGTTGAAGCAGTAATCCTAAAAACATGATATCTAGTGCATGACATGATTTGATGTATTGGTCCTAAAGAAGGGATTCTAATGCAAGTATAGGGAATGTAAAAGCCTAAAGCAGTATTTCTACCCAGTAACATTGATGAAAACTACATAGCTACCCTCCCCATTTCACTAGCCATCCGCAATATTCGTTTACAATAATTATTACAAACCAATATTTGAATGAATTAATTAAATAGATAAAGGAAAAGAAGAAGTTACACTATAGGGAGCCTGAAAACAGGCCCAGATTTCCAGAACCTCAAATGCCCAAGTGTTTCATAGCCTTTCTCATGCCGGATGTGTCAGAGTTCCCTAAGGACCTCAAGGGATCCCGGGCAGTGCTCACACCCAGATTTCATAACCAGAACTGAGTAAGTGCAGTGTAGAAGAGCCAGCTTCAATGCATCAGAGTTCAGAGGGATCTCATAGGGATCCCAAAGCAGTCACACATTGGAGGGGTAGAACTTAAGGACCTAAGAGTAGACTGAGAGTTCTTGGCATAGTTTTGAAAAAGTTTTAATATGAAGGCAATATTTGAAAAGGACTCAGTTGAAATAGTTTTATAAAATAGGAGAGTTGTTCAGTAAAAACACAGTTTTGACAAGAGTTGTGTAACCAAACCAACAACAGAGTCAAATAGGTTCAGCAACACTCAATTCTTCACACAGGGGTCATTGGGGATTAGTGACAAGTACAACACGTATGGTGAATGCATAACAGACAGAAGCATAGAAGTTTCAAGTCAATAGGTCATAGGTTTCAGAATTACTAAGGGTTGCATAGAGTCAGAAGTGCTTGGGGGGTTAATGGGGTTGTAGATAACTAATGGTACCAACATAGTATGAATTTCAGAATCAACATAGAATCAGACACTTAGAGTGAAAATCAGTTTTGCAAAAGTAGATGCATATCAAGACTAGACAACAGGTAGAAAAGCATTCAAAACAGGGTAGAGTCACATTAAGACAAACTACCAGGGGGAGTAAACATGTCGAGAAATGTCCTAAGAGGTTTAGACATAACTAGCATGCTAGATGAAGCAGGTCAATTACATGTTGAACAGCAAAACAATAGATAGAAACAAATTAAGAATATGATAAGCTGAAGTAGGAGGAAACACATTGGTTTGAGAACTTGAATTCTAAAATTAGAACATAACAGTAAGGAGAGTAACCACAAAGTGAAGAATAAGAGAGTATAATAATTAGACTTGGTTTGCAACCGGCTAATTTAGTAGCAGTAGTAAGTAACAAGTAGCAAGAAAGAGAGAGCAGAAGAGCTTTAGTGTGAGAGAGAGTTTGAACTAATGTGTTTGTGTGTGTGTTAATGAGAGAGAGCATATATATAGTAGTTTGAAACTAGGTAGAATAAGGTAAAAATCACAATTGTACAATAGTAATTATGGGACTCGGAACCAATCAGAGTGAAATCAGTACAAATACTCCCTTAATTAAGGGAGTTAACTTCAAATGGTAAAAGACATGTGACCAAATACGGAAAGAAATCA
The DNA here is from genome assembly GCA_005239495.1 of Nicotiana undulata. Lineage (NCBI taxonomy): Eukaryota > Viridiplantae > Streptophyta > Magnoliopsida > Solanales > Solanaceae > Nicotiana > Nicotiana undulata. The sequence goes on from ML288652.1 coordinate 65,746, forward strand.
ATGTGTAACAAGAGCATAACAAATAAGGAAATAATTCAAACATAATAGGCACAGAGTAAACAATTAGGGCTAGGTTCATAAGGTTCTAATTAAGGAAATAAGAATCAATTAACAGTATAGTCAATCATGTAACAAGGAAAGAAATAAACTAAAGGTCGGAAATTAGTAAAGAATGTTACAATAGGAAATCAATAAAGGGTATCAATCACAAAGAATCAGGGATTCAAATAGAAAATAGTACTAATTACTATAAACTTCTGTTAATGAACAGAATAGAAAAGTATAGGTAAAAAAGAGATAAATCAGAAACCCTAATAAGGTAAAAAAATCAAAGAGAATCAGGGATTCAGCTAGAAAATAGTACTGAGCAGAGGAATTATCACAAGCTTCTGTCAATAAACAAAGTAAACATAATATAGGCGGAATAAGCAAGAATCAAAAACCCTAATAAGCATAACAGGGTAAAATCACAGAAACTCAGAACGTATTCGTGAGAAACAGGTATACATACAAATCAAACGAACAAGTAAGACAAGACAGCCTTAGAACCCAGGATTAAAACCAAAAGAGTTAGGGTTTTTAACATAGTAAATCAGGTAAAAGGGGAAAACCTAAATAAGTTGCTTAAACACAGTAGAAATTATAGAATAACACTTAAAAATCAGAGGAAAAGTCGTTTTGAAAAGGGGTTAAGAAACCCTAGCTATGAAGACGAAGAGACGTTTTGAAAAATCATAAAGATTCTTAGGGAAAACAGTAAAATAACTCAAAATACACTCAGATATGTTACAGATCTAAAGAGTCAAGAGATAAAATAGGGTTTCAGAGAAGAACAACCCCAGAGATGGAGAGATTCCGGCTTAGAAGCCATATATCTAGCCGGAAATAGAAAGATCTTACTCAGACGGGCCAAGGTGGCCTGAGAACGGCAAGAACAGACCATAGGTGTGAGTTGAATAACCGCTGGTCCCTTGAGGACCTCAGGGTAACAAGAATCCGGGCATGAGGGGAAGCCATAGAGGCTAGGGGTGGTAGAGAATCACCATTAATACCGGCGAGCAAACGACCGGCGAGTAGGAGCCGTGGTTTAGCAGAGAGAGTTTGAGAGAGACTGGGAGGAGATGACGACAGAGAGTGAAGAGAGAATGAGGATTTGGGGGGGGGGGGGGTAGACTATTAAGTTAATTAAGGGAAGAACGGATCTGGTCCGTTGATCAAAATTTATCAACGACCCAAATTAAACCGAAATTGTGTCGGGTCGATTTAGGATTGGGCTTTGGGTATTGGGCTAGTTTAATTAGGGGTTTGGGCTGATTTTAATAGACTGAAATTGAATTAAAAATAGGCTATTTGTTAAATACCCAATTCGAATTAATTAAATAGCTAATAATTATAAAAAATGGATTTCATGCAAAGAAAAATAGTTTAAAATTATTATTATTTTAAAATACCAATGACCAATTTCTGGTAGAAAAATAGTACAAAGTTATATGCTTGGGCTATAATTTCAAAGTTATTGCAATTATAGCCAAAAGATGCCAATTTGGCTAATTATGAAATAATTTGGACTTAATGGGACCATAAATAATAAATTAAATCAAGAAATGCTTTTGAAATCATATGTGATGTAATTTTATAATTATCTATTGGAAATAAAATGCTGGATAAATTAATAAAAATATAGGAAAATTATTGAAAAATACCAATTGTTATTAATGCATGATTTTGAAGGTATATATGCAAATTTTAAAATATTTTAGGAAAAAATTGGGTATCAACACTGTGGAAAATCCACACTCAGGGCTGGCTAATTCTGGAAGTGGAGGAACTCCTAACGAATCACGCGAAGGGAGACCAGGTACGACTAGTAATTCTGATTTACAATCTTTTGCTGAGCTTGCAGATTTATTTATAAAAGCACATTCGGGTGCACAAAAAGTAGAAAAGAGAATGGAAGACATATTCAAGGTAAAACAGGGAGATACATAGTTACTTCGGGAATTTGTAGACAGATTCCAACGAGAAAGGATACTGTTACCTAGAGTACCTGACAAATGGGCAGCCATGGCATTTGCAAGCAATTTGAAATAGAAAATCTCGGAATCTACGAGAAGACTCAAAGAAAGCTTACGAGAATTCCCAACTATGACGTGGAATGATGTTTATAACAGGTAGAGTACCAAATTGCGGATCGAAGAGGATACCGTAGCTCGGTCAAGGGTAGAAAACAAAACGAGTTCAAAGCGATCAGAATCGGAGAAATTGTCCACTAAAAATAGGTACGAGCCCTATATGGGACCTTCGGGATGGGAAGCTCGTTCCAAATTCGAAAACGTACAGGTTGATCACAGACCATCCAATAGTGATTCAATTTCATCATCGTCAAGATTTATAAAGGATCGAGGTGAACGTAGCAGAGATAATAACACAAATGCGAGAATCAGAGACTATAATTTCAATGTGAGCACTTCCGAGTTAGTTGCTGTTCTAAGAAGCATGGGAGATAAAGTTCAATGGCCCAAAGAGATGAGATCAAATCCGAACAGAAGAAACCCAGATTTCAGGTGTGAATTCCACAATGATCACGGGCATAGAACATCAGACTGCAAATTATTACAAGGTGAGATAGAATACTTATTGAAATAGGGCTATCTAATAAAGTTGTTTAGCAAAAAAGGCAAGTGTAACGACCCGGTTGGTCGTTTTGAGAGTTAGCACCCCGATCCCCAAATAACTTCTTTCCCCGTGTCTATTTCTTTTTTTGGGACTTGTCGGAATGTTTAGTTGTGAATTTCGGAGAGTTTTGGGACACATAGTCCATATATATGAGTTTAAGCTTTAGAGATCGGACCGTAGTAGGAACTGTGTGAAGACGGATTTGGAATGAAATTCTGTCAACTCCTTTAGCTCTATTGGGTGATTTCGAGGTTAGGAGCATGTCCGGAATGTATTTTCGAGGTCTGTAGTAGATTTAGGCTTGAATTGGTGAAAGTTAGAATTTCGGCGATTTTGGCGGATAGGTGAAATTTTTATATCGGGCTGGGAATGGAATTCTAATAGTGGATGTAGGTCCGTAGTGTCATTTAAGACCTGTGTGTAAAATTTAAGGTCATTCGGATTAGTTTTGACGTGTTTTGGCATCAGTTGTAGATTTTGGAAATTTAATAAGTTCTTAGGCTTGAATCCATGTATATTTGGTAATTTTGATGTTATGTGATGTGTTTTGAAGGCTCGATTAAGTTTGGATAAGGTATTGGGACTGGTTGGTAAGTTTGGTTGGTAACGAGATGATTTTGGACTTAGAAAACCAGCTGAAGCATTGCTGGTTCTGGTGTTTCACACGTGCGGATAGGGAGCTGCAGGTGCAGACACGCAGGTGCGGAGCCGCAGATGCGGCCTAGTGACCGAAGGTGCGGCCCCAGTCCATTTAGTGAGTTTTCGCACCTGCGATGTATTTTCCGCAGGTGCGGTCCAATGAGTCGCAGGTGCGGAATTGCTGGGTTGTTAATACAAAATCCGAGGGTTTGAAATTCATATCTTCTAAAATGATTTGGAGCTCAGGATTTGGCAATTTTTAGTGGGGTTTGAGGAGAAGATTCATAGGTAACGATTTCTAATCTTTATTCAGTTGTATATCATTAATCCATAGCAATTTCTTCAATCTAATCAATGAATTTTTGTGAAAAATCATGAAAAAATGAGAGGAAAGTTCCCCAAGTAGAAATATGAGAATTTAAGGCGATTTTGACGTCGGATTTTGATGATTCTTGTTCGAGTGAGTTCGTGAGTGAATGGGTGTTCTAAATTTGTACCTTTCACTCGATTCCGAGACGTGGGCCCGGGGGTCTTTTTGGGAAATTTTTCTAAATTCACGTATTAGCTTTGAACTTATTAGCTAGCTTGATTTCTTAAAGTGATATTTACATTATGCACTTGAATTGAATATATTTGGGCCATTCGGAGTCGGGTACTCGTGGCAAGAACGTGGTTTTGAGTTGAGCAGAGCAGTCGAGGTAAGTGGCTTGTCTAACTCCATGTTTCCCTTAGGTTGTTTTGATATTAATTGTTGTGTGGGCGTGTACATGAGGTGACGAGTACGTACACGGACAATTATTGCAAAAAATTTCCATTTTCTCAAAAACTTTATAAATTGTTTTTCTCCGATTACCTTGCTTTAATGTGTTAAATTGTTCAACCTAGATTAGGAAAGCATGCTTACCTGTTTAACATTAAATTTCCAATCTGACACTCTGTGCGCCACATTCGTTAGCTTATTGCTTTCCCTACCTGCTATTTGATGAACCGTTTCAATTGATGCCTTATCTATCATTCGTTCCGCATTGCATATTTAAATTGGGACTGCGAACGTATTTTGGGAGATCCCCCTTTACTGCATATTTAAATTGGGACTACAGACATATTCCGGGAGATCCCCCTATACTGCATATTTAATTTGGGACTGCGGTCGTATTCCGAAAAATCCCCCTGTACTGCATATTTATATTTGAGACTACGGGACGGTATCCCGGGAAATTCTACTGTGTGATACGTTGTGCTGAGCCGAGGGTTCCCTGTTGTTGTTTTTCTTCAGAATATTCATATTTACTGCTTGCCTTAGGATTTATTTTCCTTCTGTACTATTTTAAATTATTTTACTTATAAATCCAGTAGAGCCTTGACCTGACATTGTCACTACTTGACTGGAGTTAGGCTTGGCACTTACTGGGTACCAATTGTGGTGTACTCATGCCCTTTCCTGCACATATTTTTCGTGTGTAGATTCAGGTACCAGTACTCAGTTCCGTGGCTAGGGGTCATTGTAGCTGCTTCGAGGGGACCACAAGGTGATTCTGTCGCGTCCGTAGAATCCTCCGAGTCACTTTCCATTCCAGTTTAGATAGAGACATATTATGTATTTCTTTTTCGTTGTTTAGAGCTATTATGTTATAGAGCTTGTGGCTTAAAAGTGACATTCCGGGTTTTGGGAATTGTGTTTGTATATGCCGAGTGGCGATACTTCATTTCATAGATTTACTTTATTCTGTCTTTATTTTATTGTTTTTATTTAATATCTTCCGCAAACTTAGGCTTACCTGGTCGTAGAGACTAGGTGCCGTCACGATACCTTTAGGAGGGTAAATTGGGTTGTGACAGAAAGCAGCCATATATGAAGAATAGACAGAAGCTCCCAAAACCACCATCTCCAAAGAGAATAGTAAACTTGATAAATGGCGGAGAAGAAGTTAATGGCGTAACCTATAGTGCACCAAGGAAGACAACAAATTTCACGATAAGTCACGGGAAGTGAACTCTTGAAACTTTGGAAGATGATATCATAACATTTGATGATGCAAGTGCTATTAGGTTACTGGTTCCTCACAATGACACAATGGTAATATCATTACTTATACATGACACTAGTGTAAAACGAATCTTGATTGATCCAGGTAGCTCAGTGAATATTATTCTATTACAAGTCATAGAAGAGATGCTGATGGGATATCATGTAATTCCAAAAGCACGTTCCCTATCTGGATTTGATAACTCTACTGTCATTACAAAAGGAGAGATTTAATTAAACACTTACACAGAAGGGGTCATCAAAGAAATAAAATTTCAAGTTATTGATACGGATATAGCCTATAATGTAATTATGGAAAGTCCATGAATTCATGACATGGACGCTGTACCATCCACATTACATCAAGTCATCAAATTCCCTTCAAAAAGGGGTATTCGACATATTCGATCAGATCAACAAATTTCAAAGAATATCAACTTAGTGATACACTCAAGTCAAATAGGTGTGGAAACAGAACTAAAAGACACGAGTGCAGCTCAAACAGATACGTGTACAAATGATAAAGATGCAGTATATCAAATTTCAACAAAGGTTGCATCAAAACAGACCAACATGGATTCCAGGCCAGATGTTATTCAAGAGCCAGAGGTAAATGAAAACATAAAACGACGACTGAGGAGCTCGAAGATGTTTCATTATTTGAGCAAAGGACATAACAAAGAATTCATATCCGAGCGAGGCTAAACCCAATCAGAAGAGGTAAGTTGATTGAATATTTAAAATCTAACGCAGATTATTTTTCATGGTCCCATTCAGATATGACAGGTATACCCCCGGAAGTGATGACTCATAAATTAAATGAAGACCCATCATTCGTACCTGTCAAACAAAAGAAGAGGAAGCAGGGATCATTCAAAAATCAAGTGATCGACGAAGAGGTACAGAAACCCTTTAAAATCGATTAAATACGCGAGATAAAATATCCCAATTGATTAGCTAATATTGTGGTAGTACCTAAAAAGAACTGTAAATGGAGAGTTTGTGTAGATTACACTGATTTCAACAAAGCATGCCCGAATGATTCATTCCCTTTACCGCATATAGATCAAATGATTGATGCTACCGTAGGTCACGAATTATTAGGCTTTCTAGATGCATACTCTAGTTATAATTAGAAAAAAATGGACCCCTTAGACGAAAAAAAAACTTCCTTTATTACAAATAGGGAGACTTATTGTTACAAAGTCATGTCTTTTGGCTTGAAAAATGCTGGAGCCACGTACCAAAGGCTGGTGACCAAGATGTTCCAAGAATATCTGGGGAAGACAATGAAAGTGTACATTGATGATATGTTGTTCAAATCAGCACAAGCTGAAGACCATTTCCAACATCTTTCAACAACATTCGAGATCCTCCACAGGTATAACATGAAACTAAATCTAGAAAAATGCGCTTTTGGCGTTGAATCAGGTAATTTGGGTAATCTTGTATCTAATAGAGGCATTGAAGTAAATACTTCTCAAATTAAATCTATTGAACAAATACCTGATGTACTCACAAACAAAAAAGAGGTTCAAAGATTGACAGGTAGGATTGCAGCTCTAGGAAGATTCATTTCGAGATCTTCTGAGAAGAGTTTTAAGTTCTTCTCGGTATTAAAGAAGAAGAATCAGTTTGACTGGACTGAAGAATGTCAGCAAGCCCTCAAATATTTGAAGGCATATCTATCAAATCATCCCTTATTATCTAAACCAAGGGATGGAGAAAGATTGTACGTTTATCTTGTTGTTGCAGAAGTAGTTGTAAGTGCAGTCTTAGTATGGGAAGACAAAGGTATGCAATCTTCTATTACTATGTAAGTAAATCCTTATTGGATGCTGAAACTAGATACTCTCATCTAGAGAAATTAGTTTTAGCCTTGGTCATGGCAGCTAGGAAATTGAGACCTTATATTCAATGTCATCCAATTTCGGTTGTAACTTCATATCCTTTAAGAAATATTCTACATAAACAAGAATTGTCCAGCAGGTTAGTCAAGTGGGCAATACAATTAAGCGAATATGATATTGTTTATCAACCTGGGACAACAATAAAGTCTCAGATTTTAGCAGATTTTGTCGCTGATTTTAATATAAGTATAATTCCTGAAGTAGAAAAGGAATTACAGATCTTTGCTGGAGCTAATCCAGGAATATGGACTTTATTTACTGGCGGTTCATCTAATATTAAAGGAGCAATTTTGGGAATTGTCTTAACACCGCCTTCAGGTGAACCAATAAGGCAAACAATTAAATGTTATCCTATTACTAACAATGAAGCAGAGTATGAAGTTTTCATTGCAGGTCTGGAACTAGCACGAGAACTCTCCATAGAACAAATCGTGATAAAAAGTGACTCTCAACTGGTGGTGATGTAGGGGACTTACAGAGCTAGAAATTCTCGAATGCAACAATATATGGAAAAGGCAAGAGAGTTGGTCAGGCAGTTCCACTCATGGAAGATTGTACAGATACCCAGGGAAGAAAATGCAGAAGCAGATGCGTTAGCTAACTCGCTTCGGTAGCAGAAATAATGAGTGAAGAAAATGCTATTGTAGTACACTTATTTCGTGCAACACTCGACCAAGATAGGAGCGAGGTAACCTTTAATAATTTAACCCGGGATTGGAGAAACGACATTTATTAACTCTTTGCAGTATGAGATCACACCCGAAGATAAGAAAGAAACACAAGCGCTTCGACGAAAAGCCGCTCGATACTGTTTAATCTGAGACAATCTATATCGGAAGATGTTTGGTGATCCTCTAGCAAGGTGTCTTGGACCTAATCAAATAGAGTATGTAATGAAGGAAGTCCATGAAGGACATTGCGGAAATCAGGTAGGAGGAAGATCTCTAGTCAAAACGCTAATTAGAGCAGGTTACTACTGGCCAAAAATGGAAGAAGATGCAGAAAAGCTTGTAGCCAAATGCGATAAATGTCAACGCTATGCTAACAATATGCATCGAATCGCAGAATAACATCTGGTTATTTACCCGTGGCCATTTATTAAGTTCGGAATGGATATAGTAGGATCCTTACCACAAGCCAAAGGAAAGATACGGTTTTTACTAGTACTAACAGATTATTTTCAAAATGGGTAGAAGCAGTTGATTTCAAACAGGTACGGGAAAAAGAGGTGAAGGATTTCGTTTGGAGAAATATAATATGTCTCTTTGGAGTTCCAAAAGAGATCGTATGTGATAATGGCCCGCAATTTATAGGCTCGCAAATCACAGAATTCTTTCAAAGTTGGCAAATCAAATGTATCACCTCTTCACCTTATCACCTCGTGGCTAATGCACAAGCTGAGTCAACAAATAAGATCATCATCAATAATTTGAAGAAGAGACTAGAGAAGTCAAAAGGGAATTGGCCTGAAGAGTTACCGGGAGTATTATGGGCTTATAGAACTATAGCAAAGGCAGCCACGGGAGAGACTCCATTCTCACTTGTCTACGGTTCAGAGGCTCTAATACCAATCAAAATTGGTGAGCCAAGCACGAGATTCACGTTAGCAATAGAAGAACCAAACAATGACGAGTTAAGAACAAATTTAGACTTACTCGAGCAAAAAAGGGAGGCCGCTTTAATTCCCATGGCAGCACAAAAGCGGATCATAGAACAGTACTACAACGGAAAAGCTCACCTCGGATACTTCAAAATTAGGGACTTCGTTCTTAAAAAAGTCTTCCAATCAACAAAAGCTGCTGGAGTAGGTAAGTTAAATCCAAATTGGGAAGGACCCTATAAAGTTTGAGCTATTGCCGGAAAAGGTTCTTATGAGTTGGAAACCATGGATGGCAAGGTCTTATCCTCGGGTTGGAATGATGTTCATTTAAAGAAGTACTATTTCTAAAGAGAAAGAAATACCCACGGTCAGGTATCATTTACATACGCTTTTATTTTTTTCAGTTAAAATTATACTAAGAATTTTAGATGATAGGCAAATAGCTAACCCATACTAAATGATGATATTAGACCTGAAAGACACGCGGAAGTAACTTAATTCCCGGTCTAGGGTTACAACCTTTCTGATGGAAATTTTAAAAGGGTTAAGCAGTCATCATCTAAACTATATACCTTCGAGTCCCGTATATTTTTCCTTTTCAGGAAAGGGACCAAATTGAAGGAATAATCAAGTGCTCGAGATTTCATACTTCAAAGCTCAAACACTTGGGGGACTACATAATATGAAGGCAAAGAAGACTAGAAAAAGTAAAAATTCAAGTCAAAGCCTGAGGTCTACTTTACCCAACAAGTTAAAAGTTAAAGAGCGAAGTCAAGATCCAAAATCGCAAGCCTAATTCAAAAACCTACAAAACATACTCGTGAATGTAAACGAATATTTAGGTTAAAGGCAATATTTAGTCACGAGTATAATTTATACCCTTGTATTTATTAAAATCTGTTGTAAAGAAATTAGTTACGAAAGGGTCATAGATGATACTATAACACATGTAAAGTATTATGAAAGTTCAAATAATACAAAAACTTTCTTCAAAACACTACTCAAAAGAGTGTGTGTTCCTATTTCGTTTTCGTATATTTACACCATTATGAAGTTGAGACGTCTTTTTCATTAAGTGTCGTTTATAATAGGGACCTCTTTTATATATCGTGTTTGTTTCAAAAAGACGCGAAAAGTTAAAGCACTTTTATGCAAACACCAAGAGTAAGACAAAAACTAAAATTAAATATCACACACGTTGAGCAAAAAACTTAAGATTGATATTATAAAACGGTTAAAACTAAGTGTGAACTTTTGATTTATACAAAATAACCCCAAAACTGTCCTGGGGGCTTTCCAAAAATATTACCCCCAAATGGGACCGGGGGTAAACCACCAATTGTTCCAACATAAAAAAACAACACTTTCAATATCACTTTTCACTAGGGGGGGGGGGGTCGGCTTCATTAGAAGGAAGAGCAACTTGAGCAAGTGAGGGTTGAGCAGCAACTTCACCAGGTATAATCTCATCACCTTTCGGAACATCAACCTCGGGTGATGAGAAACTTTGACTTTGCCGGGCTTTCTCAATTGTCTCTTTGGTCTTTGCAATTTCAACTTTTAAGTCAAAGTTCTCATGGCCTACCTCCGTTAATGTTTCAAGGCGGGTATTCAAATAGGCCCAATTTACATCAACAATTGCTTTATCCTCAAGAGCCTCGTATTCTTTCTCCCATTGATCGATTTCAGCTCTTAAATTATCCTTTTCGATCAAAGATGCATCGTAGGAAGCTTGCAGCGGGGCAAGGGATCCCTCCAAGAATTGAACCTCACGAAGATCCTCATGAGCTTGTGTGAGAATTTGAACAAGTGCCCAGAGTAAGATTCCTTCTGGTTCAATAAATCTTTTAAGCTTATTATCTCCTCAGAAGCCTGGAAAAGTTGTTTAGCCAATGACGATTCAAGGAGATTTTTGTCCTTGCCTGCCTAGTTTGATGAAGCCTTCTCAATGGCCAACTCCGCTGCCATGACTTTTACCTGCTGCTCCAAGGTAAATTTCTCTTCCTCTATAACTTCCATGTCAAGCTGAAGACTCTCGAATTGCTCTTTCCAATCCGCCTCAGTATGGTAGTCGTTCATCAGCTGCTCCGTATGCACAATCATTTTCATCATCTCTGTGCTAATGAGATTGATCTGCACAATAAAAAGGAAAATGTGATACGAGTAAAGGTTACATTTTGAAAAGTAAAACACACGATGTGTACCTTCAAAGACGAATGTACAATATTATTCTTCCATGTAAGAGAACTATGGATTTCCAACTTTGACTTTTCGACCGGGCCAATCAAAGGTTTTAACCATACATCTTCCTGGCCTGATTTTTTCAAAAGGTTACCTTCAACAGGAACTTATATGGTAACTTGTCTCATCGGCCCACTACTAGAAGAACCGACTTCAACATGAGAAGGTACGGTAGTAGGGGCACTCAAAGAAGCCACGAGAGTCACAGTTGGGGTAGCAGAATAGCGATAGGCACGGGTAATTGAGGTTCCATTGGAGCAGATGTAGGAAAAATGGCATAAGGCGCTTCCTCATAAATTGAGCCAATATTTTCTTCATTAAACCCTCGAGAGAAAAGTTGTTCAGCTGAATCATGGGTGGCAGCAGGAGTTTCTTCATCAGAATTCACTTGGGTGGCATCATCAGGCTCAGGTACGGGAGTTTAACTAGTAAGGAGAGTAGATTCATCATCAGAAATAACTCGTCTCCTTGCTCATGGCTTTCGCACCAACAATCCTTCCTCTTGCTCTTCTTCATCTTCAGAATTTTGAGTTCTGCCTGCCTTCTTTTTTTATGAAGAACCCAAAATTATCTATTAAGCCTTCGATAAAAAGATAGATCAGATGGTAGAAGGTGAAAGGAAGAGAAGCCAAATTTTCTAATCACCTAAGGCATTCCACTACCCTCCAAATAATAGGACTGATTTGTCCCAAACATACATTAAAAATGCGACAAAACTCGATAATGACTCGATCAATGGGTAGTCTAAAGCCTAATGTCTTGATATGTGTATACGAAAGAAAAGCCAGCTTTATAGGAAGTAATCCTTTGATTCTCATTGGGAACTAAAATCGGGAAGTCAAATTTCCAGTAACAATCTCTACACATAATAGAAACTAAACCCTTAGTGATTTGCAAAGAGTAGATATCAGCGCGGTCATGAGATGTCATGGAAGTGACCTGGTTTTTAATTTCTTCACTATCAGTGACAAAGGAAAGTTCAGCGGGTACAATTTCGTCTACTGTAGATTCACGAAGTGGTCCATTAGATTCTCTACTCTTGGTAGAAGATCTATGTGATGATGAAGCCCTAGTCCTAGAAGATGATGAAGGAGTAACATTAGCCCTAGAAGTTGATAGGGGAGTAATATTAAATTGAGAAGGGGATCATCGAGCAGATATTGATCCTAAACTTCTTAGTCTGCCACCTCTCCTACTCCGAATCGGAGCTGAAGAAGGGGAGAGTTCGTCTACAATTATAACCTTTTTAGGGTCTGGGGAAGACATAACTGAGTAATAAAGAAATATGTGTAAGTTATGAAAGATGAAGGAAGTTTTTCATAGAAGCAAAAGAAAACGATGCATTTATATGCAAAGGCAACCGTCAAAAAAGGCAAATAGTGATGGGAATGCCATTATGAATACTGTCACTTCGTGACTAATGCAGCCGCAAAAAGACCTAAAACCCGTTGAAGAATTGCAGGACCAATCGGGGAATGCCACATGGCACATGCATTAAACGGAAGTGACAAGCGACATATTGGTACAGAAGAAGATTTAATAGCACGAGTGAAATGGCGGCAAAAAGTTCCCGCCATAAATGAGTATCCACTTCCCCAAATATTCAATTGCTGAATAATTGGTAAGTGGGGGGACTATCTGTATTAGTAAAAATAAATATTACACGTGGAATTAATCAAGTGGTTGACATGGCAAGCCACATGGATCAATGGAAGAACGACAGCTAGAGGAAAACTTAGAAACATGTACGAAGTAAGTAGATACGAGCTAAACACCCACGAGATGACTAGAAATGGGCGCTCGAGTCTATTCAAGGAGTTGAAGAGACACGGTCAAAGTGAACCAGGACAGGAAAGAGGGCAGATTCAAAGATCTTCAATTAATGAGTTCAAACGTTATAGAATTTTCACGAAACAGTTACAATTATCTATTAAAACGTTTCATTAATGATATAAATGCTCATTATAACTCAATCATAAAGAAGAGTAGACATTATACTTGAAGCTCCCTATAAAAGGGAAAGAAATATTTTTTGTATGGACACACTTTGATCACTATTGAAATATATTTTACATTCTTGTGCTTTCTATTAATTTCCTTACTATTCTCAGTTCTTATTTCCATTATTGTTAATATTGAATTTCTTGATTATCAGAAGTCCGAGTACTTTTTATAATAAGCTTTGAATAAGAATCTGATTCTTTGGTTAAACAATATTGCCTGATTATTTTCTTTCCGTGCGCTAAAAATAAAACCTAGTTTACGTAATCATTAGTAGGAAACAGTTGTGTGAAACATAATTGTCTTTGCAAATAAATTAGACCTATGATTTATTTTCTTAATACAGTATTAGACCTATGGAATAGGTGTTAAACATAAAGGTGCTCCTATGGTGCTTGATATAGGAATTGTCTTTCTGGAAATATGTTGGGTTACATAGAATTGCTAGCTATGACACATTAACTTGCAGAATGAAGCTCTCTTGAGTTCTTTGGAACTGAATTCTTTCTTATTCCCATTGTAATAATTCTTGGACATAATTTTCTCACTGGATGTAAATAGATGAGCAATTCCTCTGTGTATCTCTTTTGTTTTATTTGGTTGACTTGTTGAGGTTGAGCTAATTGAAATCTTAATTTTGTAAAATCTCTGAGCTGCTCTAACTTTCTGATAGTTATCTGTATACTGATATTTGAGTATGGTCTTTGAAGATCAAATATTATTTTTCCAACATGTTAGTAATTTGAGTAGAGAGGAAATTGTGAGATAGGTTGCACTAGTTCTATGTGGCCTTATAGTAATTCATTGTTGTTTGATTGTATAAACCGTTTTATCTAAAAATTTAAATCGTTATAGAGAAATATTTGTTATTTATTTATTTATTGTAATTCCCCTTCATTTTCCTTCACCCTTCTCTAACTTGTGTTTATTTAGTCTTGGAAAGAGTTTATTAATCTTTGTTTGAATGAGACTATTTGACAGAGAGGACTAATAGCAGGATAAAGTAATTGAATCTGTTCAAAGGTAACCAATATGCCGAATTCGAAACTCCTAATGCTAAAATTTACTAACTGAATTACGAGATAGATATACTTAAACAAATTTTAATAATAGTAAACTGAGATGAATTTCAATGAAGCTCTTGGTAATTAATAAAAGCATTTTAATTAGTTATCCTGAAAAAATGTAGCGAGATGGACAGTATGACCTGAGTTTTGACGTAGACTCTACAATTTACATAACCAAGAAATGTAGGGGTTGTTTGTGAAGTCATTTTAAGGGTTGAAATGTTATCACAAATCTTGAAAATAAGAAACTTGAATTTCAGTTTAAAACGATAAACTGAAATTGTAGCTTTCGCTCAAACTTAAACATCTGAAAGGTTGATGTCGTTGCATAGGTTTATGCCATTTCATTCTTAAACGATTTTAATACAACATAATGGAACCCCAAGAGTTAGTTTGATCTCTACCACTGACAGAAAGCCGAGTATTCAAGTGGGAGCATGGTAGAGGGAGGGGTTTATATGCCCCGAGCCTTTTAGCAATAAAGATACAAGCCCATTTGAGTTTGTTTGTGTCTGCTGGTTTGAGTGTGACCTTTCTGTCACCAACCATTATAACTTTGACACATAAAAAACATGGTGTTCTTCCTTTAACATTTATGTTTTTGCAGCCTAGCAGAGGGTAAAAGGATATATATATATATATATATATATATATATATAGGATTCTCTTGAAGGGATAATGACTTTATTTATACTCTTTTGTAGGTGGAATAGATGAAGGAATAGAAGACGGAGGCAGAGATGAAGATCTAGACCTTACTTAAGATAATTTTGTATTGTTTATTGTTGTAGATGCATATGGCGGTTTCTAGGAATGTTTGTTATCAAAACTTTTAACTGTTGAAATATCAAATGTATGTACTTGGTAACATTTCATCACATCATATATGGATTTATTAGCTTGTTGGACGATTTGGATTATGAATAGTTTTATTTTGTTATTTGTATAAATTTTAGTATTTTATAGTTTATTGTATATATGTGTAAATCTTTATTTAAAACAGGGAAAAATATTTTCAATTCAATTAAAGTGTTACAATAGCTAACAGATCTGTTGCCAAAGGACCTACAAACTGTTCCAAAATAATCAAAAAATCATTGCAATAGGTAGCTCAACCGTTGCAATATCATAAAGAACTCGTTTCCCTTTCTACAATAGTCGTAACAGTTTAATAGATATAGTAACGGTTATTTATCGTTGCATTTAACGTTATGGTGACGGACATTAACCGTTGCAGTTGATAAGAATAATCATTCCAACAAGAAGAGGGAAAACTGTTGCGATAGACCTTACTATTGCAACGGTTATGTGAATCGTTCAAAAAACCGTTCCTTAAGCTCTATAGGCACACGAGCTTGTGGAACGGGCAATGAACTGTTGCAATACCTCTATGGAAACGGTTTACATATATGTTGCTACGGTTTTTCATGCGTAGCCATAGGCGAATTTTCCGGTAGTGTCGGCACATCATTTTTTGTAACACCACTTCATGCTAAGTTCCCTTGGGCAGATTTTGACCTATACGGATACTCCAAGTATCACTCGTTGAATCACAAGGAGGGACATCTCGATCGTCTTCTTAATATTAAAGACCGGTTGCAATCTCATGAAAACCTGTAAAAGCCAAAGATTTTGGATCCCTCGGTGCCGATATCACGACGTTTTTGTTCATACGGTGCAAAGAGCATTATGCTTCATTTCAACTTCTGGATCGATATCAACTGCACAAAGCTTTTAATCCCACATAATTTATTAGCGTCAAGGATACAGAATTTCGACTCAGCTGAAAGTTTCAGTGTCAACTAGTACTAATGTTAGTACATGTCATTAACGTTGTTGGTAGCTCACAACTAGTGGTGGCAAAATAGTTCAAAGAAAATAGTTAACCACCCATATTATCCACTAAAAATGAGTTGGGTAATGAAATTTTTAAAAATGGGTAAATATGGATAAGAACCATATTATCCATGTTTACCCTAAAATCTGGGTAACAATTTAATTTTTATTGAGGTCTTAAAGATACGTGATTTAGTTCAATGCTAATTAATAAAAAAAGGATTAAATGTACGGATCAAAGAAGTAGGCAGAATCAAACCAGTGTGCAGACAAGTCTCGACCTCGAGTTATAATGGCCTCGAGGTATAGTAATATGAATAGTAAAGTAAGAACAATAAAGCTAAGAAATAATTCTGATGAGTGATGAGCGAGAAAGTAAGAGTGTATATACTTTGCTAATGATTGATGATGCTACAATATGAATGAGCTCCCCTTTATATAATAGGGGAGTCCTAAATAGGGTACATTTCCGTTTCTAATAAGGAATCTAATTGTACAGCTGTCTAACCGCCTAGTATGTATTCGTACAAATCCTTTCTAGAATTTATGCCTTGATCTTTGAGCCATTGTGGGAATATCTCCCATTCTGTTACAAACCCATAACGGCATTATCTCAGGGTAGGTCATACTCGGTCCCGGTATTCATTGTGCACTTCGGTCTTCGAGCCTTATGCTCCGTCATTAGGCTCGAGCTTGATCTAATGGGCGTGCTTGGTCCATTCTGAACTCGGGCTCAGTGCGACTCCTCGAACCCATGAAGTCGGGCGTACCTGATTTTGACCATATACAGATAGTCCCCGTATTTTTTAGAAAAAAATGATAAGAAATATTTTGATCCCCGATCCTCGATGCCTCGATCCTGACGTCCACTTTATGACGTCAGTGATAGAAGTGATTGAAAGGTCACGTCTATACAGTTACCCACGCCATTAATTGAAGGCAGCTGATGGTCGGCCATTGGTTTCATCAAACCGTTGAAGCGACTACTATAAATAGGCCAATTTCACAACCTTTACTTCTCAAACTTTTCCCAAAACCTTAATAGTTTCTTCATATTCTCTGAGTTCATTTTTCCTTCAACAACATCAACTTCTTTTCTTCTTTTGAGTCTCTTAACAGCAATGGCCAAAACATCTAAAATCGTTCCCCAAAAATAAAAAGCCTCATCTTCTTCGTGACCGGTTGGTGGTAGGACGACGGCGCCACCTCGTATCGAGTGTGCATTCTAGGGTCGTGCGAGCTATCTTCCGATTTCAAAATCAATAAACCTACTTCAGTCCCGGGCCGATGCGAACCCTGTCCCGATATATCTGCTTGATAAACGAAGGCGATCTCGAGCAGGTGAAAAAGGATTGTCATTGAGAGGATAAGGATGTGCTGATTCCTTCCTCAGAAGAGGACATCGCCACTCATGTGGATGGATACTTAAGCATGTACACATATCCTTTCACACTGGGTCCCGTGGATCCAGCACTGGATCTCATCGATCCAGTCATTCTCGACTTCATTCACCAATATCGGGTTACCCTCGTCCAGATCTACCCTTCTTTCTGGTGCATCATCAATTTGCTCAGGTATTTCTCGGGTAAAATCGAGGGGATGCCTTTTACCCTCGATCACCTGATCAGGCTATATAGCCCTCGACTTTATCGAGGTGGCTTGATAAAACACCAGCGCTGATCCTCGAAGGCGCTACTTTCTAGCATCGATGAGGACAAGGACCGAGGATGGATGAGCCGCTTTGTCCGCATCAAGTCCTCTGATTTAATACCTGCTGAAAGCATGTCGTTCCCCGAGGAATGGAACATGAAGCGTAAGTTAAAATCCATCGATGATGATTACTATTCTGCTTTCCTTATTCTTCCTCGACCTAATTCCTCTTCGATGAAACAATTGTCCTTTGGTTTCCCGGTGCGATTCCGGACCTTCCAAGTTGGGTTCGGAAACTGGCTTCCACTTCTTCACATGCAGAACGTTGTTGGCATGATTTGGCCAAGGGTCGGTGGGAGGCTAAAATCCATGGTGAGTTCCATTGTTCATATATTGGCGTTTCTTTGTAAAATACTTACTTTTCCCTTATGAAGGCCTCGAAGATGTCGTTTCTATGAGGCCATCCCCTCTCGGTGAAGAGGAAATTCCAAAGCCAATCAAAGAGAAGAAAAGGAAAAGGGATTAGCCAGCAAGTTCCCCAAAGCCCAAGAAAAATAAGGCTCGAAAACCTAGGGCTGACCATGCAGCCCTATCCGTGGATGCGGCCCAATAACTTTGAGAGAAGAGAAAGAAAGAGAGGATATCGACTGCCCACTGATAGCTCGAAAAAAGAGGAGCACTGAGACTTCGAAACCCAAAGAACTGATAGTGGCTGATGCGGTTCAATCTCGAACCAAATAGATCTCGGAGGGGAGCTCGAGCAGAGTCCCCGAGCCATTGGGGGATAAAAGCACACCTCATCCTAGAGGATATTCGGCGGGCGAACCCGAGGAGCCTAATTCTGAGGCCCTCCAAAGAGAGAATAATGTCCCAAGTGAATCACTTGGGATAATTAACATAGATGAATCGCCACCTGGTCTCGTGTTCTCTGAAGGGCAATTTCGAGACGGCCAAGCCATGAAGACTCCCGGCGTCGGGGTGATCCACGAACGGAGCGATATTTTCCAGGGGTGCTTTGCGGGGGTTGAAGATGGTCTCGACTCGAATGCTTCGTATATTTTTGACGCGGCTCAGCGTCTTTTTAAGGAAGTAAGTTTTTGCTTCCATAATTATGCTCGTAAATCTTTCTTGTTTTTCTGAGTCTGATTTCGTTTCTTTGCTCCACCGACAAGCATTCTACAAGTCTCGAGCCGAGCTCACCCGATGCGAGGCTGAAATCAAAAAGCTCGTGGAGGAGGGAAACAACCTCAAACGCCTCTATATTCAAAAAGAGGAGGAGATTAGGGGCTTTAGAGCCGACTTGACGAAGGCTCATCAAGAATAGGCCGAGCTTATCGAGCAAGTAATGCAACTTTTGAGAGTTTTTCATATGTATATTTGTCTTAGCTACTAACACTTTGACCTTGCAGGTCCAGCAGAAGGGCAAGTTGGCAGGGCAGCTTGGAAAGGAGCTCAAGGTGAAAGAGGCCGAGATTCTGGAGTGGAAGCAGCGCATGGATCGCCTTGCTTTAGAGAAGGACACGCTTCAGGACCAACTTACTTCGGTTGAATGTCAACTTCACAATGTGAAGGTGGTAGGCTCGACCCATAGCCAAAAGACTGAAGAGCTCGAAGCTAAGTCAGCCGCCGAACTCGCAAAAGCTGAATCTGAGGCGGAGGCATTTGTGGCCTCTTATCGAACTGATGTCGTGGCTGCCAACATTCGGGTGCAAGAGATCTCTATTGCTATTGAAGTCAAGTTTTCATGCGTTGTTGACCATGCCAGGCGATAATCTCGTAGAGAGACTCTCGAGGAGGTGCATGCCCATGTCTTTGTCCTCTCAGATGAGATTGAAAAGGCAAAGGCTCTAGAGGATGAGGGTGCCGCTCTTCTTTTAGACGAAGAAGACTCGGCTAGTGATTCCGAGAGTGGAGGTGACGAGGATAAAGCGCTCGAGGAGGAGGTTCTTGAAGGTGTGGCTACCGAAGATGCAGCTCCTAAAGAAAATTAGTCCTTTAGGATTTTTTCCCTTTTAATTTTGTGTAAGGCTCCATGTGGGCATTGTAAATATTCCTCATGTATAAAAAGAATTCCTCTCCTTTGCGCTTCGTCTCCGATTTTCTGTAAAGTTTGATTCATTTTCGTTATGTGAAGAATTAATTTTTGATGTCATAACTTCAATAATTGAGGGAGCACCGGCTCAGACTCGGAGTAAAATAAACCCGTAGGTTCTTTTAGTAATCGGTGGGCTACCTTATGGTAGAAAACCTCTTAAGGTTTTTTGGTGAATCCCCGAGCTATGCTTAAGTCAATTTTGTGCGGGCTCGGGATAATCGAACCCTTGGGTTTGAAAAGGGTGAGAATAAGGTCTCGAACCCTAAGTTTATCGGCCTTTAGGCTCTTTTAAGTCGGGTTGTTATGGCCTCTAAGAGATGGATATTATTTCCCCTTTTCGGCTTAAAAGACTTTGTAAAAAATTTTATGTTTATGTTTATGCCTTGGCATGCATCTTTTACCCATTGGGGTTTTTGAGGGTTTAGCGTCGATCGGAACCTTTTCGTTTTTAGTGCATTAGAACAAGTTTGTATGTACATAACTTGATACCTCTTGAGGTTTCTTGAGGGATGATTTTATCGAAGACCTTTGATTATTTTGCCGAGGGTAGCCTTTATTTAACCGATTTTTCAAAGTATTAGAAGGCTTTTAGTATATGGCGGAAGTCGGACGTCTCCGAGCCGCATTATTTCGGTCGTATCCTTTTATATGACCATAGATTTTAATATGGCCGTAGCCTTCGGGCATGTCTCTTGGACTTTTTTCCAGATAGCATTCCGAACTTGTTCGAAATGTTAGTCCCCGAGTGTGATGGCCTTGGCCTTTACGTCGAGATATGCCTCTTAGAGGTCCTACGAATAAGAGTTTAGGCAACTCGAATGTGTTGACTGTCGATGACAGTCCCCGAGCGGCCGAGGTGTATTTGTGTTTTGGATCTTAAGTCGTTTCTTATAGAGAATCACAAGTATGGACCTCGTATAGTAGGAAATTTCTTCAAGACACAAAGTGTTTAATATAGGAAGAATACTTCTTTGGATAATTCATACATGTGTACATGTTTTTCCATCGGGTCTCGGCTATTCTATATGGACACGGTTCCTCTGACCGTTTGGTCCATTACAAAGTTTTCCTATCGAGGCCCTCTTTGGCGTGAAGTATTTTTCTCAAAAATGTAGCCTCCGAGGGTGATGCCCCCCAGTATTCGAGGTTGATTGAAAAGAAGCCTTGAATACTGTTGAATTCTCCTTAGGTAGCACATAGTTGTTGCTTCGTTAAAAACCTTGCCTGAAAAATCCATTTGGGATAAAACCTTATCTAAGGAAAAAATAGTGCAACGCGTTCTTTAATACCTAAGGTCTTCGTGCAGAAGGGTGCTCTCGACGTCTCCGATCGAACATCTGCAATGAGTTAGTCACGAATACAAATGGAAAAAAGGAGAAAGTCGTACCTCAACAATAATATCGTTTGAGCAATGATACATTCCAATTGTTCGGCAATTGTTTGCCTGCCATCGTGCCGAGTTAGTAAGATCCCTTTCCGATGATACCAATAACTTGATATGGACCATCGCAATTCGGGCCTAGTTTCGCTTCATTTGGGTCTCGAGTACTTAAGGTGACTTTCCTTAGAACTAAGTCCCCGATTCCGAAGTGGCGAAGGTTGGCCCTTCTGTATAATATCTCTCAATTCTTTGCTTCTGTGCGGCCATCCGAACAAGCTCAACTTCTTGTTTTCATTCAATAACTCGAGGCTAGTATTCATAGCCTCGTGATTTGATTACTCCGTCACATGCCAAAATCTGGCGCTAGGTTCCCCGACCTCGACTGGGATTAAGGCCTCGGAGCCATATACCAAGGAGAACAGAGTTGCCCCCGTGCTGGATTTTGATGTCGTTCGGTACGCCCAAAGAACCTCGAGCAGAACTTCCCTCCATCTCCCCTTAGTGTCACTCAACCTTTTCTTCAAGTTTTGGATAATAGTCTTGTTCGTGGATTCAGCCTATCCGTTTGCGCTTGGGTGATATGGTGTTGATAAGATCCTTTTTATTTTTTGTTCTTTGAGGAACTTTTTTACCTTGCTGCCGATGTATTGCTTCCCGTTGTCGCATACAATTTCACCGGGTATCCCGAATTGACATACGATGTGATCCCATATGAAGTCTATGACCTCTTTTTCGCTGACCTTCTCGAAGGCCTATGCTTCCACCCATTTAGAAAAGTAGTCAGTCATAAACAAAATGAACTTAGCTTAACCTGGTGTTGTTGGTAGAGGGCCGACGATGTCCATCCCCTATTTCATGAATGGCCACAGGGATATGACTGAATGAAGTTGTTCTCCCGGCTGATAGATCATCGGTGCAAACCTTTGGCATTTATCGCATTTTCGAAAAAACTCTTTAGTGTCTTTCTCAATGCTATCTCAATAGTACCCTGTTCTAACAATTTTGTGAATGAAAGAGTCAGCACCGGAGTGGTTCCCACAAGTGCCTTCGTGGATTTCTCGCAAAACATAATCGGTGTCCCCCGGTCCTAAGCATACCTCCAATGGTCCATCGAAGGTCCTCCTGTACAACGTTCCATCTTCATCCAATGTGAATCGGGTTGCCTTAGCTCGTAGGGATATCGAATCTTTAGGGTCCGAAGGGAGCTTTCTGTGCTTCAAATATTCAACATATTTATTCCTCCAATCCCAAGTCAAACTTGTAGAATTTATCTCGGCATGACCTTCCTCGACCACAGATCTCGATAACTGGACAACAGTCCCCGGGACAATATCATCTTCTTCGACTGATGACCCCAAATTCGCGAACGCGTTGGCTTCACTATTTTGCTCCTGAGTTATATGGTATAGCGTCCACTCCTTGAAGCGGTGCAAGGTTACCTGTAACTTGTCCAAATACCTCCGCAGCATATCCTCTCAAACTTCGAAGCTTTCGTTTACTTGTTTTACCATCAATAAAGAATCGCACTTGGCTTCAACTACATCTACCCCCATGCTTTTAGCTAACTCGATACATGCAATCATGACCTCATACTCGGCCTCATTATTAGTCAACCTAGAAGTTTTAACAACAAAAACAACAACAACAACCCAACATAACCCCAGTTAGCAAGGGAGGACTTCAGAAGAAAAGTCATGCCCCCACTCGGAAGATCACTGCCGGAAAACTGTATAGTCATGGTTTTGCACCATGAAGAACGGAAAGGCAGAGGTGAATGGGAAAGCTTAAAAAGAGGAGGATAAAGATTGAATTCACGAAAGCCCCTATTTATAGGAAGTCGACGACCTCACCAAATGAGCAATCAATGTTTGAGGGAAATTAACTGACGGCGCCATTATTGCCCTTTTTTTGGGAAAGCGAAACGACAGAACAATCAATGCCCTAGGAAGACGATTTGACATGACGCTTTAAATCGCTTGATAAGTTCACGTCACAAATATGACATCATCGAGAAAGGCCCGGGGAGGATCCACTTCAAGGTCGTTACTTATCATTTCATTATAAGAAACGCGGGGACTATCTGTGTACAGTTAAAATCTGGAAGGACGATTTTCACGCCTATTTTGACAGTGGTCGATTCACGAGGAAGTCAAAGTATGGTCTGAGGTCCAACCTCGGGCAGTCTAATAAGTCGACCCAGGAGGATACAAACCCATAATTTGACGCAAGAAGCCAGCACAGAGATCGAGGCAGGCAGTTCTGTGACAAAGTTCAGTACCATACTTGAGCATTTAATAACAGTATCAATTACGAATCTTGGAAATAAATGTTGATGTACTACGATTGGATCCTCCCTACTATATAAAGGGGATCCTTTTCATTTTTTAAACACAACAATATATTGAATACGAGATATAAAAACATTCTCTGCTTTAAATATCAAACATTCTCTATTCCTCTTTATTAGCTCATTTATTTTCATTTTGTAAAGACCCGTAAACTTTCATGTCTAAAGTAATGCCCGAATAGGTCACTGTGTTGTTATAACTGTAAAAATTCTAAAAAACGGACCTTTTTGAGTAAAATGTACCCCGGGACTTAAAAGATAAAATTTTCCAGAATTGTACTGTTATGCGACGCACTATGCGATCGCATAATGCGGACTGAATAGTGGTCGCATACATGGACAGACTTCTGTCTAGTTTGAGGACAGCTATGCGGCCCAAGATGCGATTGCATCTTGGAAATGCGGACCGCATAGCTGTCGCATTCTTGCACCTCCATTTTTTGCGGAGGAGGTCCTGACCGCATTTCCTGCTTCGGGGCTTGTTAATTTCAAATTTTTGCACCCGACCCCCAGTTTAATAAAACACCACTCCCCTTCATTTTTACCATTTATCTGAACAAAAATATAGAGAAGGGTTGGGTTTAGCGAGGGAAAGTCTTCTTCTTCATCAAATTGGTTCATCATCTCTACTCAAGCCCGGAAATTATCGAGTAATCTTCACCTTCTTCATCACAAGAGGTAAGTCTTCACCCTATTTCCCCAATTTCTCAGATTTTGGTTAAGAATAAAACACACATAGGTTGGTTCTTGAAAATAAAAGATAAGACTTGCATGCATGTGAATAATCTTCCATGACCTAGTAAAAGGAAGCTAGTTAGAGTAATCTTTCCTAAAAAGGGTTTAGTTAAGCTGAGGGACCACATGGTTTTTGATAAAATGCTCAAATGAATTCAAGGTTCCTAATTCTAAGGTAAATGTGTCGCATTGTGAACTAGATTGATGGGCTAGACGGTTCGGTGAATTGTGATAGATAATAAGGGGGAATTTTGACTCGAGGTATGTATGGCTAACTTTAATCTTCGTAGAGTCACCTTGTGGTGTTCAATCATTTGGTATGGGTTTCTTGCTGAGTATATGTGAATTGATTGTCCGGCTATGTAGAGGTGTAATATTTCATTTTTTGATTTTCTTAGTCGATTACCATGTTAAGTGAAATTGTGAAAGGTGATTTCGTGTGACTCTATCATGTGCAAAGTCGTTAAATGCTAGAATATGTTGGTATGAAAGAATGGTAACGAACCCAAATGTGTGAATGTATCTAAGTACTACGGGCTGTGTAACAAGTTATGAAAAAGGAGTTATGAGTTGATTTAATTGAACTAAATGACCATGGCAATACTGTACATGACTCATTGTTTGGCAAGGTTTATTGTGGCTTGATCTCATACGGATTGTTAGATGTAATGAATTTGTATTCTTGTTGATGAAAATCTTTGTGATTAAATTAATGGTTGATAAAGACTATTCTGAACACATGATTGTTTGGTGGTTATGAAATGGTACTCTTGATGATATGAATCCTCGTGATTTCATTATGGGTTGTTATTATTGCTATGAATGTGATTGTACGGTGGGATCAGGTTGCGCGCCGCAACAGGAGGAATAAAGGTGATATGTGAGAAGTAATAAGGGTGAAATATGAGTGTACGGCAGGATCGGGTTGCGCGCTGCAACAGAATGTAATAAGACTGAAATGTGATTGTCCAGTGGGATCGGGTTGCACACCACAACAGGAAGTAATAAGGGTGGATTGTTGAGAAGGAATAAGGGTGGAATGTGATTGTGTTGAAATAAGAATCTGTGAAACCCTCAATTGTGTTTGTATCTGTATCTCTGTGCAATACTTGTTGATTTCGTTGACTGCCTTCTATCTGTGCATTACTTGATTTTACTTAGAGTGAAGTTTGTTTATACATACTAGTACTATTCAACGGTACTAACGTCCCTTTTGCCGAGGGCGCTACATCTTTTATATGGATGTAGGTGGTTCCATAGCAGGTAGCTTAACCCGCCGTTAGGGGTGCCTCCTCCTTATCTTTTCAACAGTACTGGTGAGCCCCAT
This sequence comes from Nicotiana undulata, assembly GCA_005239495.1. Lineage (NCBI taxonomy): Eukaryota > Viridiplantae > Streptophyta > Magnoliopsida > Solanales > Solanaceae > Nicotiana > Nicotiana undulata. Next base: position 91,277 of record ML288652.1, read on the forward strand.
TTCCTCCCGAGGCCGTGTGTGTACTATATCATTTTCTTTTGCTTATGTTGTAAATAGGTATAGCTAGGGCCTTGTTGCCGGCAAGTTTATGTAAAACTCCTAGTACTCTTAGAGGCTCCGTAGACACTGTGTGGGTTGCACTTATGTATATTTGGGGCGGTAGTTGTACTCACTCGTAAATTGTGGATCGCATCAGAAATGTTGTATGTAACTTGTATGTTTTGGATTATATATTGTTGAAAGTTAAAGGAGGAAAATGGAATTATGTTGTAAATCGTACTTTGAATCTAATTTGGCTAACTCATATGGAATAACGTATGTTATGAACCCGGGGTAATACGTTGGGTAGGAAAGGCAATCCAGGTCCGCTTGACTGGGCTCATCTGGTTAGGCGCCGGTCCTGTCCCTCTATTTTGGGGCGTGACAAACTTGGTATCAGGCCTAAGGTTTTAAAAGTGTCCTAGGATGTCTCAGAGCCGTGTCTAGTAGAGCCCTTCTTATCGGTATGTTGTCTACCACATCTATAATTAGGGGGCTGCATGGACATTTAGGAAAATACCCCTTCATTGTTACTCTGTATCGTGCGATGAAGTGGAAGGTGAGAATATATTTATCTAACTCGTGCATTGTCCTAACTTTCAGTAAATGGCACCTAAGAAGAGAGCTCGGCTCGGCCTAGAGGCCAATGCCACCCCAAGTGTGGACATAAATCCCTTATCTGATGGTGCGGGTGAGAATGATTCCCCGACCCTAAATCTGCCTGACCCTTCCATTCTAGGCCAAACTGTTCCAATTCTTACTCCAGCAGAGGGTGCTGAAGTCCCTCCCGCTGACGTTCCTGATCTTTCTTCAATCCTAGCTTCCGGTCCTGGTATATCTTATGGGGACCTCAGGGGAGCTATTCAAATGTTAACTCAGTTAATGGCCTCCCAGGCCCAAATATCACATGCTGCCCCTGCTTCCTCTAGCAAGCAAGGGGATTCTTCGGGTTCCAAGGTTAACGAGTTTCTGCGGTTAGCCCCTCCAGAGTTCACAGGCACCGACCCATAGGCCGATCCTCAGGACTTTATAGATGAAATGTACAAGACTCTCTGGGTTATGAAGGCTACTGAAACACAGGGAGTTGAGTTAGATTCCTATCGTCTAAAGGGAGCAGCATATTCATGGTTTGAGATGTGGGAGAGTTCCTGTGGAGAGGGGAGCCCTCCGGTAAGGTGGGTCGAGTTTGTAGATGCTTTCATGGATCATTTCTTGCCTGCCGAGGTCATGGCAGCCCGTGCTGCAGAGTTTGAGCTCCTTAAGCAGGGCAACATGAGTGTGTGGGAGTACCATATGGAATTTGTGCGATTGTCCAAGTATGCTACCCACATGATGCCGACTATGGAGGCCAGAGTTCGTCGGTTTGTTCAGGGCCTTGGTCCCTTGGTTGTTAATGAGGCTGCTACAGCTTCTTTGCACTCAGACATGAACATTGGTAAGATTGTGGGATTCGCCCAGGCTACGCAGGCTCGGAAACTAAAGATAAGAATGGAGAGGGAGAGTAGTAGTAGGGCCTGGTCAGCGGGCAACCCTGGAAGTTCAGTTGGAGGAGCGAGATCAGCCCTTGGGAGGGGGTCGCTAGGACCATCTCAGTCCGTTGCTCAGTCCTCAGCCAGCAGGGCACATTTATCAGCAGGGAGGTCGCTTTGGACCTGGTTCAGACAGCAGGAGGTTCCATCAGTCTGGTCTGGTCCGAGGAAACGAGGGGTGGGCTTCGAATGTCTTCCCTACTGGAAGGCATGGAGTACATATACTGCTGCTCACCTTCTTATGAAGTACCTATATTGTTTCTCATCTCTCTTAACTTTAACCGGGTGTGGTACTTTGATCCTCCTGTCTTCTGTGAGGCGAGGAGGCAACATCCACCGACTCCAGTATCCTACACCGGTTCGATGTTTTGGGAAGGGGCTTTCCAACAATGGCGACAGGATTTCTAAGGAGGAGGAACATGTTGTCCGCCCATATCCTCCAGGGGAAGCCCGAAGACACTGACTAGGTGTCCCCCGAGGGGGACCTCGAGGACATATCTCCGAGAGATAGGCTTCTGCTTGTAGATTAGGCCTTTTTTTTTATGCTTCTTTGTGTAAAGATTCCCTTGCGTACCTTGTAAACATATTCTATTAATATATGAGATCCATTTGTTTTTCCTTTGGCTTGATTCCGAATTTGTTTTGTCTTCCGTTTGCGTAAGCTTGCGTGCATGAACGGCCAGAAAATCGGACTCTTAGCACGACCAACGCTATGTTCATTAAGACTTCATATCCCCGATCGGAGCCGGGATTGGTTAAAGTTGGCGAGGATCGAACCTCGACTTTTGGGTAACGAAATTGGAGGGGGATCAGTGGTAACCTTCGAGCAAAAACTCTAGTACCTCGAGAATTCTGAGGACGGTCTCTTGGTGGATATCTACTTTGGCCATGAGAGATCGAGCCATTGTCCGCTCTTGCTTGAAAAATAAATGTAGTTTCGAGATTCTATAACTTCTTTTTGAGCGGGAGCTTGCTTGGGCCCAAGGCAGCTTCGGGTCCTTACGATCGGGCATTCACCTGAGCTTCGAGGGTGTGGGAAGCTTTAAGGACTTGTATATTTTTAACGGGGAGCTTTGCTTCATACTGGGTAAGACATTAGGTCCGAGCATAGGTCGCACTTTATGCTTATTGCTTTGCCCATGTGGGTTATCGGCCCGAGGTCTGTTCCCCCGGGCGGGCCCTTTGGGTCCTTATCTTGGCTTGACAATCTCGTAATGGTTTAGGATCGACCCTTGCAGGTTTCCCATATTCTTGAGCGTTGGCCCCCTGGGCATTTTTTGGGACTGATGTGTTCTCTCAATCGGCCTGTGGACCGTTCACGGCTAGCCCGGAGGCTTATGTATTTTTATCTAGGGCTCGTTCTTTGAGCTGAGCCACGGTACGAGCTCATTCGCGCTCCGAGCTCCCTGATTAGCCCGTGGGGTTGTTTGAAACTTTTGGTCAATCATTTCGGGCTCAGTCCCCGAGCCTGGTTAGGACTCGAGTTCATCGGTCCCTCAGATTTTTGAGTTAGCCCGTAGGCCTTTTTGTGTTGGATTAAGGGCACTTGCATGACTTTTAATAAAACATTCTGGGCTCAGTCCCCGAGCCGGGTTACGGCTTCGAGGGAATCGATCCTTTAGATTTTAGGATTAGCCCGTAGGCGTTTTGTGCTAGCTCTGAGGCCCTTAGGCGACTTCCGTTTGGTTATATCCTTCATTGTTTAAAGATTTGTTTGAATTTTTCTCGCGTTTATCCGACTCTTCGACGGCCTAGAAGGACCTCGATCATAAATCGTTACGATGAAGGAAGAAAAAGTCTTTATGAGCTGACATGAAAATGTTCGATACTCTTTTGTACGAGCCGACATGAAAATGTTCGAGACTCTTTTATACGAGCCGACATGAAAACGTTCGAGACTCTATTATACGAGCCGACATGAAAATGTTTGAAACCATTTTATATGAGACGACATGAAAATGTTCGAAACTCTTGCGTACACTAAAGGTAGCATAATTTTAACCGGTTCTTTCCGAAATAATTTCGAATGATTTGATTTTAAGGCGATAGATGAGCGTCTCCGAATCGCTTGTTGTTATTGGGTTGAAGCCCATAGACCGTAGTCGTTTTATTCGGTTGTAGCCCTTAGTCCCGGGTATCTCGTCCTCGGCATCTATATTCGAGGGTATGCCTTTTTAGGGGTCTTACAAGTTCGAATATATAGCCTTGGATTTTGAAGTCGAGATCGTGTCTTCATTATTTTAGACAGACCTGCTTGGGGCTTTGATCATGCCCGTAGGACTTACAGTCTCAAATATTCCCGAGGTTACCCTCTTGGGATCTTACAACCTCGGGTCTTGATTATTTGGATGTTAATGATACTGTTTCTCGAACTTGCACAATATGCTTTGGTGAAAAACATTCATTTTAACTGTCTGATGTAAGCATACACGTTTTCTCCCTTGGAGATTCGATCCCCTTATGCGGGTACGGTTCATTCGACCATCTGACCCGGTACATTACGTTTTTGTAAAGAAAAAACAAAGATTCCCTTTGACTTGCTTCGACCCATTTTGCGGGGATGCCCTCCCCCGGGGCAGTGTCCTTTAGGAGCTGAATTTGGAGAGGAGTCTTGAATGCTCGTATAGGTTCTTTTTGACAGACGCATAAATGTTGCCTCATTAAAAACCTTGCCGGTAAGACCCTATTTTCGGGAGGAAACCCCGATCGATGGAAAAGAGTGCAACGCGTCAGCCGCTTCAAGAATCCTTTGTTGCTGGGGATGTTTGGGGGGTTTTCCACTGGATTCCTGCAGAAGATTAACTTTTGGTGAGTGGAAAAAGGCAGGGTTGCAAGATTACCTTAGCAGTAGTATCGCTTGAGCATGGATATGTTCCAATTGCTTGGGAGCCGTTCGCCGTCCAAGGTGCCGAGCTTGTATGATCCTTTGCCGACCACCCCTAGGACACCGTACGGTCCTTCCCAGCCTAGACCCAACTTTCCCTCGTTAGGGTTCCGGGTGTTCAAAGTAACCTTTATTATGACTAAGTCACCGACTCCAAAGTATCGGATAGGGGTGTGCATTTGATTTATCGATTCGATTTGACCCTTATCGATAATAACTTATCAATTATCGATTTGTACATATGCTTATCGTTATCGTTTCAATAAGGTTTCGATTTTTTCGATTTTGATTTATCGATTTTTGGGGCTTATCGATTCGGTTATCAATTACACCAATAAGAAAATTTGCGGAATTCCACGGAAAAGATATCTCTATAAACACGCCTAACTAATATGGACAAAAAGAAGCTAAAATAAGACGAACACCGTTTATAACATAAAAATTGTGTCAATAAGCACATGCAACGAAACTAAAGGAAGGGATCAAATGTATGCCACCAACACTACAACGGTATAAAAAGAAAAAAGAAAATACATCATCACGGCTATTTCTGTTTTCCATTAATTTGAACTTCATTCCCTTGAACTTTAAATATGATCATTCCTTAAATG